>JAVYIG010002690.1:41440-93940 GCA_035222895.1 Strongylocentrotus droebachiensis | reverse complement strand
TTTATCTATCTATTAAATGGGTTCAAGGTTCAATCGCAACATTGATGATAATAAACAGGAACAGTAGAAGCCAGACAAAAGAAGATGCAGACTTGCTATTTCCTGGTTGAAAGACGTGATCCACATATGGACTGGGAAAATGTTGTCAGAGGCAACAAGAGCAACAGCAGACAGAGAAGGATGGCGTAAACTTGTGATAGCCACAGCAGTGCAGCCAGCGCCAACTGACTGAAATAATGAAAATAATTATAATTATAATAATAATAATACACATCTTCCGTAGTAATAATTATGAAATCGGTTAATTTCTTATATTGCACTTTACCATTAACTGACTCATAGTTTTATTGGATTCATTTACTACATGTTCTAATCTGCGGATTATATTACACATTTTCCACTCCCTGGGGAGCGTTCCAGCTAGTCGCATTTCTACAGGCGCGCACATGAATTACAGTGACGTTCGTATCCTTACATAAACCCAATTAACACCTGGATGGAGAGGAGCATTGTAGACCAAATGCTTTGCCCAAGGACGAAATTACATAAACATTACAAAAGCCACAAATCAAATAGCCACAAATGAAAGAAAATAAATACTAGTTGTAATCAAATTGAAAGACATTAACTGGCTTGAATTCCCCGAAATCCAAGACATGAATGCTTACTGCCTCAATTCAATTAAATTCAAATTAGATTTTATTCAATCTCGTCAAAAAAGTCACAAGACTGAAAATGCGAGTTTACATCGTACATACAATTATATTTATAAAAAATGCATTCAAAAACATATGTATATAAAGCAAAACATAGCAAATGGGAAAACATATATCAAAATAAATAAATGTTTACATCAAAACATCTAAGCAGTAACCGAAACAAATACAAGATACAAAAACAGTATATTGCTAGCACATCAGATGAGTGTACTGAAAATAGAGAAATTCAAAATAGATTGCAGCATTATGAGAAAAAAGAGAATAATTGTCATAAACAAGAGATCTGGAGGTTTAGTATTTCATAAAAAATATTGCCTCGGGGGAATTGGAATCTTTTTACAAACGTATTTCAATGTATGCACGTTTCTCTCCTTAACCCCCTTACCACTGTGCTGCTATATCGGACAAGTCTCTTGTATTATGTTTGCCAGTTGTCAAGAGAAACATTTGTACAACATTATACATGCAATTATTAAAAAGGTTTACTGAGTTGTATGAAAACAGAAAAATATCATTTTGAAAGAAAGTGGACTAATAAAAGTGTTTGACATATGGGATCACTACATGTATTTGTGCATTAAAATATCCTGAATTTCCATTTCATGACGAACTTTTTTTCTTCTTCATATTTCACATTTCACTGTTTCACGTTACATAACCCCTTTGTAAAAAAATAAAAAAATAAGAATGATTCATGGGTATTTTCAATAAAACGATGTTCAGCAAATTCAGATTCAAGAATTGGAATATAGAATCGTTTAATCTTATATCTTCACTCATGATATTTAAATCATCGTAAGTAATATGTATTTTGTTTACTTGTGCAACTCAGTTAAGGAATTCATTATTATTGACAGAAAAGAATGGAAAGACAAAACAAAAATTCACAGACATGCAAAATACGGGAACAAAATATGCGTAAAAAATCAACGTAAACTACAAAATTTAACACGTCTATTGAATAGACCAATGTTCAAATTGATATATGGTGCAAAAACAAAATAGAAAATATGAAAATGAATGCATGGAAATGCATCAGTGAAAATGATTGAATAATATTTTGTATTTATAAATTTGTTTTCTTCATCAGTGTCAAGATTGATCAATAATATGTTTTCATTGAATATATTACATCACTTTGGTTTTGCTTGTAGTTACTTGTAAAATAAGGAAATTGGCAGTGATGATATGAAGGTGAAAGCAGAGGTTATTGGTTGCAGGCTCCAGATGCAATACAATATTGTAAGTCTATAATTCTAACCAAGGACCTTAATGGTCTAACAGATTTGTAGAAACGAACACTGAATTGAAATTTAAAATTCCATAACGTTTAGTGGTCTGAATCTTGAAAACTTCATTTCATTTATTCATTTAATCACGGAGGCCTACCTCAGCCCATTTTGTGTGTCCGTGCATACATAAAAACATGCACTATCAAAATAACATATAATTATACAACATAATACAACATAATAACGATAAAATACAAATATACAAAATAAATACAACATAATACTAAAAATACATATGGAATATTTAAAGGGGACGGGGATTACTCATTAATGGCTCTTGATTCCATATACTTATTTAGATTACGTTCGAAATTCATATATGACAACTCACGTTTAATTTCTGGTGAAATAGATTTCCAGCACTTCGCACCAAAATAACAGAAACTCTTTTTCTTAAAACATGTTCTTAATTTCGGTAGTAAGAAATTATTAGTTGAATTTCTGATATTATAATTCCATTTTTTAGTTCAAATAATCTAGCAAGTAAACCGGATAATTATGATAGCAATTGTATACATCATGTAAAGAGCATGTTTATCTCTTCTCTTATCTAAGAAATGAAGTTTTAACTGCTGATACAGGGAAATTGTAGGATATCTGGCATCAACTTTTATTATAATTCGGAGGGCTCTATCCTGATGAACCTGAAGCTTCTTAACAGATTGTTTCTTTATATTTATCCGAACCACGTCACAATAGTCTAGTTTACTTTTTAATAATTGTTTTATAAAACATAAGTGCAATGTTCTGTGATATATAGTTCCTCATTCTTTTAAATAGGTACAACTTTTTAATAATATCTTTTCTCAAAAAAATTAACATATTAATCCCAATCGAGATTGTGATCTATATAACATACCTAGATATTTGCAATAATATATCTGATTGAGTTTACCGTCATTAATATGTATATCAATCGTTCAATTTTTTACTTTGGTTCTAGATTTGTAAGTATAAAGAAAATAATTGTTTGAATTCAACAATTTGAAAGACGTATAAGATCAGCATTAATGGCATTTTCGATAGTTTCTGTTGTCTTACCAGAGTAATATAGGCATGTGTCATCAGCGTATAACGATATGTTCCATTTGTATATACATTTTGATAAATCAAACATAGATGGTAAAAAGCAGGGGGTCTAAATTGGTCTCCTGTGGAATTACATTTAGTTCGTCTGATCTTACACCCTTTACAACCGTGTACTGTATTCTATCAGCCAGGTAATTAAGGAACCATGCACAAGCCCTTTGATCATGTCCAATCAATTTAAGCTTATTAAGAAGGATAGTATGGTCAACCGTATCGAATGCCCTTTTAAGGTCGATTTGTTACCATTCTAACAATGTCACCTGTCTGTCCTATAGTTTCACATATTATTTCGTCTTCATCCCTCTTGACTCCCAATACAAACAACACAACAATACGCTTCGATTCTTGTGGGATAACCTGACAACGACTACTGGGAGCTGGTTGTTTATTCAGTATGAATGTTTAAAAAAACATTTCTCCTCGTTTCCTTCAGGAAACTGGACAAACCGACCATGGTCCAGGATTAAAAACCAGAGGTAAAACTCAACGGCCTTAAGGAGGTTTGTCGACAAACCTTGGTTTTCGTACGTCATATGACGCGTTTTTACGGTTTTTTTTACAAACCTGGTTTGTAAAGAACAAAAGGAGGTTTGGCGAAACAAAAGGAGGTTTGTCGACAAACCTCCTTTGTGAATTCGGGCCATCGAGTATAAAAACTCTGGAAAACCTTAAGACCGATGTCGTAGCATAACAAAACACATCGCACTGTCATTGTAAATAAGATTTGTCTTGTTGAAAGCTCAAGCTAGATTGATTCAAATACATACTAATTGATGCCACGCCCTGGTCCCCGTGGTGGAAGCTCGCACACCTGTACGAGCTGTCTGTGCAAATTACATTCCGCCGAGGCAACGTCCCCGAACCCAACATAAGTATGCTTTCATTAACGATACAAACAACATTTGCCATCTATTCACACTATGAACATCACGGACAAAGAAAGAGGACAAAATATACAGTACCTCAGGTAGATAAAGGAACATCCCTCCACTGCTATTATGTAAAAAGGTGAATATGCATGTGACACCTGTTCTACACATTTTTACATAATTTATAGCAGTGAAGGGATGTTCCTTTGTCTACCTGAGGAACTGTATATTTTGTCCGCTTTCTTTGTCAGTCATATTCATAGTGACAATCGTACCGCAGACAAATAATTTTATCTATACTATCCAACCATTCTTCTGTGTCCCTATTCAGAAGGGCAGTCGCTGTTGATTGCTGAGGCCTAAATCCGAATTGTTCCACGTCAATAATACTATTTGACGATAAATACCCATATAGTTAATTGAAAATAAGCTTCTCGAGTAGTTTTGCTATTACTGATAGTATTGGGATTGGCCTATAGTTTCCCCATCTCCGATCTCTGACCATTTGTGTGCACATGTATAACTTTACATGGTCAACCTTTAAAGGTCGATTGTTACAATTCCATCAATGTCACCTTTATCTATACTACTTCAGTGACATTCAGAAGGACAGACGCCATTGAATTTCCAGTACTTTCAACAACACTTTTAGTAATGAATGCTGCTTTTGCTGTTCTCATTTTCATTGTAATCTGGTATTTAAGCCGTTTAAATATATTCCAATCATCTTCATTCTTTGAGGCAATAGCCCTTGCTTTTAATACAATGATTTCCTGAATTTCCTCTGTCATCCAAGGATATTCGAGTTTCCAAATTATTTTCTTTCTCAGTGGTGCATGTTTTTCTATTACCTTTAATATCTTATTTTCAAAGTAATTATATGCGTATCCAAAAATCTCAAACGTCTCAACTTCTTCCCACGATATAATGTCTACATCATGCCCGTAATCATCCATATCCACTTTTCCAATATTGCGTGAAATATTAAATCGATTACAGTTCTCTTTACATGCATTATGCTTTGATCCTAAAGTACAATAAACCCTATAATAGTCGCTATGTATTATTGGAATAACTCCAGAATGTTTAATCATTTCGGGTCTGTTTGTTATAATAACATCTATTGTTGATGAGGTACGTGGTGTTACCCTAGTGGGTGAATTTATTATTTGTTCCATATCATAACTCTCAATAATGTCAAACAAATGTTTTGTGTGACATGACCTTGCACAATGTATATGATGCTAGATCACAGTTTAAATCGCCAAGTATCAAGAAATCGGATTCACGATCATCATAATACTAGGTAGCTGTTATGATTTATTTTAACAACTTTTTGTTCGATTTTGTACAACTTTAATTAATCAATTTATTTTATTTCTGCTTTCAGTTTATAACCAGGGTTGGATACTACTTGACACTTTTTGTTGATGTTGTTTAAAACTGGCACCTGGACAAAGTAATGTCCTGTGTCTCGATCAGTCTCCATCTGTGTTTATCAGCTCGAGATTGCCAAATAACCTGCTTTTTTAATTATCCCGATCGCAAATTACCCAGCTACTTTGCGTCTTCTTCAGCCCGCAGTTGCAATTAGCGGGATATTTGGTCGAGATAATCATCCCAAGATATCTTGGGCTTGTTTGCAATTTGGCAAAATATCCCGCTATTTGCGTCTTCACCATCCCGAAAACTCGCACTATGCGCGAACGCTGAGAAAACTATCTCGAGGTAATTCCTCGAGGACGAGTTTGAAGTTTCGAGGTCGAGTCTCGAGCTGATGAGGACGTGATCTGTATTTAAACTTCGGGCTTATTTCCAAAATCATAACTAGCGGGCTATTTGGCAATCTCGAGCTGATGAAGAAATGTGTGCCAGTTACTGAAAGGAGTCAGAAGTCGTTGTTGCATATTCTCACGAGTCACGACTGTTTACTTTTGATGTTTTCAATCTTGCCGAAGGTCACATGTACTGCAAACAGGGGGATGGGAATGAGGCGTGAACAATCATGTATTTTTAAAAGACAAATTACTCTTCCATGCTGTCACATAGCATCGATTTCCCTTGATGCAATTAATGGCTATAGAAGTTAAACTAATTCGTCATAGAAGCCAGGGGCATTGTTCGTATTCAGAGAATGGAATGCGAGTGAACAGTCATGTGACACATGTGTTTTTTCCAAATTGTTCAGCTTGATTTCATCATATTTCAAATACAAGGTCAATTGAACAGCAACAATGTCAGGGAACATAACATTTTCTACCCTCTCTGCTATAATAATCTAAAATCTTCCTCCTTTTTTGGCTTGGGATTACACGGTAAAAATATCAAAAATTGTTAGAGGGCCAAATGTTGTAAAGATTCATGACTTTCTTAAAATTATGGTGGCAAAATGTTCACTATTACCAAAAGTAAAGGCATTTAACAACGTTCAATTGCCAGTGGCATTTAATTGCCATTAACCCATTCGTTGTTTACGAAATGAGGGCTTCAATTTCCACTCAGAGATTTTTTTTTAGATCAGAAATTGTGCACATACTTCAATTAACTGATATTGCTGCTACAGATTTGTTGTTGTTGATTGTCGAGGGCTTGCGAATCCCTGATAGGGGCTTTACGATAATCATGCCTATTATCATGAAACGGTTGATCACTTCGATTGAGCAAATATATTCAGTTCCAGAAGAGTGGTGCTGTTCAGGTCGCTTTTGTTAAAACGATACATTTAACCAGGAAGCTGTAATGAATGGAGATCCCGTCCAAGAGGCCCCTTTGAAGCCATCCGTGGCACCGCGCGTCTTTTGTTTCCCCTACCGTAATCCCCTTAATCTCTCTCCGAGACCATACAGCTCCCTAGTGGCTCTAAGTCCTCCCGTTCCACCAACAGCCCAGGCCAGCAAGCACGGCGGCTTATGCGTTGCCGGCCCGTACTTGGGGTGAAAAGTGGTGATGAATCGACAACTTCTAACCATCGTCCAACAAATGCGCAAACATATAACACAATTTCATTTAGTTCTTTAGGGAGATAAACCTTTGGACTACCTTCCTAGCTATATACAAATTTCGGAAATTTTCGGGAAATGTCAATAATTAGATGAGAAAATCATGATGATGAAAACCTTACATTCGCTCCAACTCACGATTTCCTTGGTCGATTTTGCTGGTTGAAATGGTTCCGTCTTCAGTAGAGCTATCCGAGCACGAAAAAAGCATTTGATAACCAAAATAAAGTTTCATTGGTCATATGTCGGGAATTCTATATTTTATATGTTATAGCTAAATACATCTTCACTGAACATGACCTAATTTGTCGGTGCCACGCATGTCTTCAAAGCTCGATGCCTGCATATTTTTACGACCGAGTGAATAGAGAACTTCGGGAAGCAGACGGCGTTGCGTAACATTTCGTAATATTTGGAATACTAGAGGAAAACTGTGCATTGATAAGGACAGCTGTAGATGGATTTGATGGCTGGAGAGGGTTACATTTCTTTTTGTTAAGCCAAGTTAATCTTGAATATCTTTTCCTCGGGAAATTCTTTCGAGACGAAGTCTCCATTCATTACAGCTTCCTGATTTAACCATGAATCCGGATAGTAGGGGGGGGGGGGGGGGGGGGGTTGGGGCGGCCGAGGTTCAAACTATCACTGATTATTTAATATCTACCCCCTCCCTGGTTGTATACGTTATAGCTTATTTTTGGAAAGGCTACCGCATTATTATTGGCTAATCCATCCTCGAAGTGTATTTTATAACTATAGCTAACTCACTTTAATAACCCTGTCAGGGTAAAGGGGTATTTTAACCCTAATAAGGCCGGGCTATTTGAAGTCTTACTACGGCCGGGGGGGGGGGAGGGGGCCATTATGGCCCCCCCCCCCCTAAGATCTCGGCCGTGAAACGGCCGATCTCCGCGAAAATATGCACGCATGTCAAGTGAAGTGTATAGAACAATATGATAATTCCAATTTTTTGAAAAAAATCCCTCATTTGCATATTTATGGTAATTTATGCAAATAACGTCATAAAATCACATTTTTACCCATAAATCCTATATTATTCATATTTAAGCATTCTGTTTCACTACATATATTCATTAGACCATTTGGAACAATAATACGACAACAAAAATTGGAAGAGCCAGCTTATTCCTTATGTTATCTCTTGTTTTGATAATTTCTTATGTATTTCATTGTTTTTTTAACTTATTTATGTTATTGTTTTTTGTTTTTTTTCATTTCTTCCTACAATTCAACTATTTTGACTCCCAAAACAAGCACCTAAACTTTAAACAAGACCCAATAACCAATGTTTGATCTATTTTTAGGAAAAATGACATTTCCATATGTTTTGTACACAAATCACAAAAATGAGCGATTTTCGGGCTGACATGCAAAGACAAAATGTCACGTGACCTTGTAACTATAGGTCCGATTTTTTTTTTTTTTTTTTTTTTAAAGATGCGCAAGACTCTAAAGAAAAAAGTCAGCGAGCGGCGAGGCGCCATCCATATGCGTTCTCGAACAATCAGAAAAATCGTGGAGGGGGGGCCATAATGGCCCCCCCCCCCCGGCCTTATTAGGGTTAAAGGCTTAATTGATCACATGTCGTTCTTCAAATGGCCCCATCCGTAAAGATAGAAATTGTTTTCAAGACAAACCTTTATTCTTTAAAATTGTCTCTAGGATTGTGTGCGAGAGAGAATGCTTTATTTCCAACGAAAGGGGCAGCGCAGATTAAAGTTTCTACCTTTCAAGACTGCTACCTTACTGGTTCTGAATTGCTAAAATTCAAGAACGTCCGGGGCTCAGCCCCTTGACCCTGGAACAGAATCTGCTCCTGCATCCCGCTAGGGCCTTGCAGGGGGCCCCTGGACCATATTCGTAAAGATAGCAGTCGTTCAAAAGACAACCCTATAGTGTTTATTAAACTGTCTGTGTGAGATAAAGAGATGCAACGATGATTTCCAACCAAATAAGACCGATACAGGGCGGGTGCACATTTCAAGCGATAGATTAGAGATTATATCGCTGTAGACGGCTATCTTGAAAGCTCTGCTTTGCTAAAGCCCGAGAGCATCCGGGAGATCCGCCCCTGACCCCCCCCCCCCCCCCGCAAGGAGCTATGCCCCTGCTACCATTGGGCCCCTGGGCTTCATCCGGAAAAGAATCGCGCTTATACGATAGCAGTGAGCTTCGAAATACTTAAGGGGATGTGTGAATTTCAAGGAGATGATTACCATTTCTACCGCTCGTGACCGCCATATTGAAGGTTCTCAAGAGCGACCGGGTGCTCCTCCCCAGTAGAGATGGATTAGAATGTCTATCGCTCAAGACGACTATCTTGCAGGTTCTAATTGCCTAAGCTACTGAGCGTCCGGGGACTGGAACCAGAGTAGGGTCACTACCCTTAGGCGGCCCACTTGAACCCCCACCCCACCCGGATTTTTCTTCTTCTTATAACTACAGTAACTGTCTAGACGTATTCATATTAAAAAAAGAAAGGAATATTAAGTTATGTATCTTCACATGTTTGTATGCTTTATCATAATTACCACGTTCTTCTATCACACATGATAATAATTTTCCTCAAGTGATGGGAAAATATCGAATAAACTTAAATGAAACTGAATCTTTCTGTTGGCCTACCGTACCCCAAATTCCTGCTGCTAACACCCACACATAATTGATTGAAGTCCAGTCATTCATGAAAGCCAAGGTTGTCATCGATGAGATAATCCTAATTGTTAAGCTCTTTCCGGCGCGCTGCATGCATGGGTAAAAATTAATCTTGCATTTTGTTTGAACTTTTTTCTGATTCATGGAGTGGACAAAATTTGAGCTCGTCCATTGTTCTTTTATTTGCTGTATTTCTCGTTTTTATTCTGTATGTTTGTTTTATTTAATAATTTTTGTTTGTTTGTTATTCTTCGGAAAGGAGAGCAATGTCGCATTTGCCTTTTCTTTCTCCCTCTCTCTTGTCTTTTGTCTCTTGTCTCTCTCTCTTCCCTTCTTTCTTTTGTTCTTCTTTAGTCTTCTTCTCTATATATATCTCTCTCCCTTACCCACACTTACTCATTATATCTCTCTCTCTCTCTATCTTAGATATATCTTTCTTATTTATCCTCCTCCTCCTCTACTAATCACCCTCCCTTTCTTCACACGTCCTCTGCATTAACCTAGCACCTTTAATGCTGCACTGATACTAAATTTGTGAATCCAGTCTCATAAATTCCACTTGATGACATCATAACTCTGTATGGAAACATGAATAAGAGACCCTTATTCACCACAGCAAACTAAAGAGGGAGACAGATAATACTGTACTATTGATATATTTTAGTATTACTTAACTGGAGAGACTGCCCTCGACAGGTATTTTCAAACACCTGAATTGAGATACGAAGATCGTCGGCTCGAGTCGATCACGGCGCGGGATTAGTGTCCTTTGCCGAAGCATTAATCTACATGTGCCACTCTCCACCCATGTGTCGAATGGTTACTGTCTTGTTGGGAAAAATGCCTTGAATGCATGTAAATCGGTAGCATTGCGAGAGATGTGGTAATAAAATGATAATAAAATAAATTGTGGCTTAAAATATCGCACATAAATTATCGTGACGCTCCTGGCGCTCCAACATCAATACCCGTATCATAGCTGGCAGCCAAATAGCGCTCTGGTATAATCGGGTACCCATTCACAACTGGGTGGGTTTTTCATTTACAAATTACTAGTATCGAAGGTCCACGTATACATATTTGCTGGATTAGACGTAATCATTCAAGTATGAGAAAATGAAATTAAAAGATTTTTGTTATTACATGCATTAAGCCTAATATTCTCATTTTCTGTAGTGCATCCTCCATCAATGCATCCACGAGAAAAGTGGCGCCGCAATCATCCGACCACGCCCACTAATCATGACCGCATTTTTTAGTAGTGCTTGTACGTCCTCCCTTGTCGATTGAAATGCATCGAAATGTTTCAAACACTTTCCGTTCACTAAGGGATCATTTTGTCCTTTGATAAGATACAATACAGGAAATTCTTAAATAAGTAGATTAGCCATGTTGAACATCTTAATATCATCCCGAACTGCTCCTTCAGTTGCCCTGGGGTGGTATTCTGAACATTGTTGTAAGTTTTGTGTTATCTTTTGTTGTATCTTCCAGAGATAACACAGCGCTAATATTGTTGTAAGTTGGTATTCTGAACATTGTTTTATCCCTGTGTTATCTCTTGAAGGACCGCCTCTATCTTATCTTTGACCACTGTTGACACGCCCATTTGTATGGACCCCACCAATCAAAATCTGTTTTATATAAGCATGATAAGTAGGTCAACCAATAGGAGTACTTTATGCCATACTGAAACGCATACTAATCTTGGCGTAATTAGTTAATTGAGCGCTTATAATATAATGCGCGTCCTAATCATGCGCTGTGCATGTGACACGTGGATCATGAATACAAGTCACGCTTTCAAGAAACATCACAGAGATGAGAGCATTAAAATCGTCATATCCTAGCATGTAATTTCTTAGAAATTTCTCATCTGTGATGTCTCCAGTCAGCACACAACCTCCTTTCCATCTTGTCTATTGGCACTGAGTTGGTTCTGGGCAAGAAAGATTGCCGCCATTATATCACCATAAAAGATACAACAACCCCCTACCTGTTGTAAATATTGTTGTAAATACCATGCAAGATAAGATAAGACAAAAGATACAACAACTTTCAGAATACCAATTATCTCGACATATTATCTCGTGCGCATATGCAAATGAGGATTAAACGCCATTTTATTAATAATACGCACCATTACAAGCGCACCAAAGTATGAGCGCATGCGCGGCTGAAGAGATAAGAGAAAAGATACAACAAAAGATAACACAAAAGATACAACAGTGTTCAGAATACCAACTTTATCTTATCTCCAAAGATACAACAATATTAGAGATAACACAGGGTTCAGAATACCGCCCCTGGCCTTCTTTCCATTCTCTAAAGATAACGTACACGTACGTACGCGCACAATTAACTCATTAATAAATCATGCTCTTGCCCATTAAGCAGAGGATATTGGAGCGCGACTTCCGCGCGGAATGGTACGATACGTGTGTGGAATCTATATCAGCCGATCCGTACGTGCGTATACATATTGGTAAACATTGAGCAAGCAAAATGGCGTTAAAGGCGTTGGTTAACAAGCGTAAGTAAAATCAATTTTATGTCATATTTTAACGTTTCTTTAAAAAAATTAAAGTCACTTCTGTTTTTGAAGTCTATTGTCGTTAGGTACCTATTGGTATTTGTTTATGTGATGGAGGAAAAACTGCCAAACGATCGTGTCAACGACCACTGCTCGTAGAGTTCACATGAATCGAATGAAAATCTGTGTGTGTGTGTGTGCCGAGGCTGAGCTGAGAAAATAAATGTGGTTGATGCTGAAGTGAAGGCATTGATGTTTGGCCTTGGCTTAATTTTTTGCTCAGGTAAAATGCTTTCTAAGCAAAAACGCTGAATTTTTAAAGGAGATAGTTATGTGTGAAACTACGTAATTATTTATCATTTTCAATTTCAATTTTAAGATTAGATTGATTGAATGAATGGAGTGGTCAGGATTACCTTTTTTTTAGGACACTCCCATCGTTACAAATTAACAAAAAATAATGAATTACAAAAGATTTCAAGTCTGCTCGCAAAGCGTCTGACTTCTGTTTTATGACATGGAGAAAAGGAAGTTAACTCATGATTGTCTATGATGTGTCAATTTTTGTCCTTGCCATTTAAATACTGCCATTGCTTGTTAGATTAGGGCTCATGTGAGTGGATATTTTTAATCAATAATTTGCAGCTTAGCCATCTGCCACCGCTGCCACATTCTGTTATTACTGTAGTGTTACTGTTAAGTCATCACAATGTTGTTACATTGCAATTCCACATTGCAATTCCACATTGCAATTCCACATTGCAATTCACAATCAGGAACATGTTGCGGGATGAATTAGAATGGAAAACACTCTTGTTTAATTAAACACCCTAGCATTCTTTAGCGTTGTAAATTTGTAATTTGTATTTCATGTGTTTTGTTTTTGTTGTGTTTATGTTTTTGCTTTTGTTTTGTTTTGTCTTTCTCCAACAGTTTTTAATTTTTTTCCCATTCCAAAGAATAGTGTCACTTTGTGATTTGGCTCGATCAATAACTGATATGATTTTAGAGACCTTTTAAAAAAAAAAGAAAAAAAGAAGAAGAACTGACAAGAACAAGAGAGATTGAGAAAAAAAATAGAGCAAATTGTCTGTACTCATATATTTTCCCTCTTTATTTTGGTTGTATTATTATATAAGCACACTATGATTTGCCCTCACCCTTGGGGAGGCAGGGGAGCTACTCCAAACATATGGACTCTTTATGGAGAATATATTATTACAGGTCCTCTAAAAAGAGAAAGACGATCCTGAGTCATACATTTTTTTAAAAGTTGAAATTTCAGTCCTTTTTGTGTTGGAACAAATGGAAAAGTTATCCACCACTTCATCACAGAGATAATACCAATTCAGCCAATTTGAAGAGCCAAATTCGTTCATTTATAACTTTAAATGTGCACATTTAAATTACATGTATTTGCAATGTACACAAACAAAATGTAGCTGCACTTCATACAGTACCGGTATGTCTACAACTCTACATACATGTACATGTACATGTACAGTGTATCTGTACAACAACAAATTACACGTACATTTATTGTTTTAACTTCCAACACATTAAATCTAAGGAAGGTGTGAAAAGCAGATTTGTTATTTGTGTTAACATTGCTTCATAATTTAAGACGATTGATCATTGGCATTATGTCCTTGATGTTGAATTATAATCACTTCTTTTTCTTTATCCTTTCAAGGTATTATGAATGATGTCATTATACCGCTCAGAAAGCGGAAGTGCCAAAATGTAAGTAAATGACTTTTGTTCATGTATACTGTTAAATTAATATCAAGTATGTCATAGAAGTGTTGTTTATATGCTGCATTTAATTGACCAGTACAAACTGGTAGAAGGATTGAACATTACACGAAAGGAGATTTGTGTATCGGTATTTCAATGTCAATACAAGTAGGTACATGTACATGTACATACTAAAGTTGTAGCTACTGCTTTAAATTGTATTGGGAACTGATAACTTTATTTGTGTTGGATAATTTATCACTCGTTTTGGCTCCTCAATAGAGAACTGAAGTGTGACTTCATACTGGCCAAGTTGTGAAGGTTGCAAACAACTTTGTGCTAAACAATGGCATGGTAATCACACTAGTGCCAAACACTGAATTTACCCTGCTCCAGCCCGTTGCTGCAATGATTTTGCAGTGAACCTCATGTACAGACTCTGTTGTTTAGAACTACAGTAGTAACCTGGACGACGAGCAACTATGACATTAGCACTTTGGTACTCTATAAGAAACTAAGAATAGCTATTCATGTATATTTGTATTACTGGGCAGAGGTGTTTAAAAAAACTGTTTATGTATTCAAGATGCTTGTACTCTGGATTTGTTTCAGTGCACATAAGACCATTCTGTTCACAGGAGCACTTTTAGGATTTTATATTGCAGCTTTTCTCATAGCTTTAAGTCTCACTAATTTTGTTACCAGAGCATTTCCTTTTTTTTAGAGGTTCGAAAAAGCTACATATGTCAGTGGCTCACACTCAGCTCCTATCTCTACTTATTTGTTTGGATACCAACATTCTGCAGTCCTTCATTTTGTATTGCTTAATAACAGTTAACTGCTTAAATTTAGAATAATACCTATAAATACAGTATACACCTAGTATTTGTTGTTAATGTAGATGAGATTGATTTTGAATATCCCTTTTTCTTCAAATTGAATTGCCTTTTCAGGTATTGGTGTTGGATCAGCTGAGCATGCGGATGATATCAGCATGTGTTCGCATGCATGATCTAGCTGATGAGGGCATTACAAGTAAGTTCTCTCTTTCTTTCTTGTTTTCTTTTCTCAAAGACTTATTACATACAAATGTATATGCAGTGTATTTTAAATTAGATTAAGCTTCACAATTACTTTTTTTTTCTTTTGTAGTAATTGCTTAGTTGATAATCACTATTTACAAAGAAAGCTACATGTATCAAATGTGTTTTATATAAACATGTTAAGCAGGTTAGACTGTATTATATCTGGTTATTATTTTATAGTTGTAGAAGATATCAATAAACATCAACATATACATGTACATGTAAAGCTTGTTTGACTGTATTTATATCTGGTTATTGTTTTCTAGTTGTAGAAGATATATCAATAAACATCAACATATACATGTACATGTAGAGCTTGTTTGACTGTATTTATATCTGGTTATTGTTTTCTAGTTGTAGAAGATATATCAATAAACATCAACATATACATGTACATGTAGAGCTTGTTTGACTGTATTTATATCTGGTTATTGTTTTCTAGTTGTAGAAGATATATCAATAAACATCAACATATACATGTAGATGTAGAGCTTGTTTGACTGTATTTATATCTGGTTATTGTTTTGTTTAGTTGTGGAAGATATCAATAAGAAGAGAGAGCCTCTGAAGGGATTAGAAGGTGTCTACATCATCCAACCCAATGAAAAAGTAAGTTTTTATATACTTTATTACACAAGCCTACAACTGATAAAGTAGTCAAACTAGACTAATTTGGGATCACTGGATATTGCCTTGGTTACGTTCTTTGTGTACCTTATACATGTATGTGTGGGTTCCTATGGTGTACAGGCTACGTGAAAAACAAAGATTTGTTGCACTATTCATTATTAATTACTAAAATATAAGAAACTTGTATCAGACTTACATAAATACATTTAAAATTTGAAGTTAGTCACATTTATTGGAATTAATTTATGTGACCTTCCTGTGAATATTGCTCTACACTTCTATTTAAATTTTAACTTTTTGACAAGTCGTGGCCAAGAAAATTATGTGCATCAGAAAACAATTGTGTCTCTGTGCATTGCAGCTACAATCTGAAAGTACCTCTTAGTTAATTTTATATATGTATGTACTTGCCTCTGCGAACAACTTGCACATATTATATGTATCTATATGGACGATGTTCCTCATTTTAAACTTTGCAGAATAGAATAATTTAGACCCGTTTCTCTAAACATGCAATAGTATTTCTCAAAGTTAAACCCTTTACCAGCCTTGGTCAACCAATGAAACCAACAAGTGGATTGCCATAGTTGATTTTTGTCACATACACACAGTGTGCATGTATAATATGTACACCAAGCATTGTGGCAGCCCAGGGTTTCAATCGATGGTGACTTGAAAGTTAGAGACATTCTACATGTACTTACCATTAACCTATATTTTGTCATTTTTCTCTTAGAATATTTTGCAGCTGATTGCAGACTTTAAGGACATTAACTCTCTTCAGTACAAGGTCGCTCATATCTTCTTCACAGAGAGTAAGTTTACAGTTTTTGTTATATCCAAACTTTCCAAAAAATTCTGGGAATTTTTAAATATTTGTGCACGTTTCACCACACAAGTATAAGTTATTTTTAATTTGCCTCAACAAAGGTACTGTTAGTGCTGCAAATGTTTGGTACATGTACAGTAACTTACATTTCATTAATTTGTATTTTTACCCTGTACACAATTTCTGTAGAACATTGGTATCCAAGCTAAAAGTAGTGACAAAATATTCTGTCCTGTTCCATAGGGAATTGGTACAGTGATTTAAAAACTTCTTTTATCGTTTCATGCTAAATTAAACAAGGAAATGCAAAGTGTGATTTTGATATTTCATGAATCAGGTTTATATGCATGTACTCTGTCTGCCCGGTCATTAAGCTTTCTATAAAACTACAGATAATTCAAATGTTAGATACAGTGCACATGTAATAATTGCTGCTTTTTTCTCCTTCTAGTACAGTTACTGTGTTGTTTAAATAATATAAAAAAATACAACAAAATATGTGTATAGTGCATATTATAGGAATCTAGGAAATCCTCTGTGAGTTTCCTTTACCATATTGTACATAATTATGTACATCAAGGAAAATTGAAATCAAGTATACATGAATCTGCAGCATGTAAAATTATGGAGAGATCATTCATTCAAAGATATATATATATACATGTTTATATATATGATGCACCACGCGTTACCCCGGGGTACCGTAGTACCCCGGGGTACCGCGTTGTGTAGCGCCATCTCGCGTCCACTCGAGTACAATGTATGGAGTGCGTGTACATAGTTCCGTGGTATCTCTATGGTGTATACTATCGCACACTATAGTGCTAGCTAGCTCCGGCGTCCGGTCCCGACCCGCGGCTATTTTAGAACTTGATGTTATTGCACGTACGTACCGTACCTGTATACTCTTTCGAAGAAAAAAACAACAAACAAACATCGCATCATCGACATAGTTAACGCGCGCGTTACTGTCAAACTTTCAAACTTTGAAAATGCCAAGTTATGTACAGTACCTTCTGGAGCCTGTATTCTCTTCATTCTTGCCAAGACAGAAAATAAAAGATAATACCACTTCATAATGTGATTTTCATTTTTATTATTCAATTGGAAAATTTGTTTATTCACAACACATGAGATTATCATGACTGCTGTACACAGATAGCATCATAACACAAAATAGAACTTTCATTTATAATTAATAATTTTAATTATACCACAATAATAATACAGGGTGTATCATAACAGCATGAAATGATATCAATAATAGAATAATTACTCATAACAACAATGAATTTTAGAAATACAGGACTTAAAGGATTTTTTACAAGAACATTGGACACAATTGAAGGTTGAAAAAATCACACAAAAATAATTTCCCACTTTTTGGTAACCCAGGGTACAGCCTTAAAAAATAAATAAATAATTCAACAAAATGGCCGAATTTGTTTTGGTACCCCAGGGTACCATTTATGTCATATGTGTATATACAGTCTTTTATAACAATTTTCCCTGATTTTGTGATTCCCTTTTGTACAGCTTGTGAGGATGCATTGTTTGGGAGATTATGTAAGAGCCCTGCTCAACGGTTCATCAAAACCCTGAAGGAAATCAATGTTGCATTCCTACCGTACGAGTCACAGGTCTGTATGATATCTATTCTCTGTTCCTGTATCCTGTAGTCACGTACAGGTTGTATGTCTAGAGTGAGATGATAAAGATCAATCCATAAATTGAATTTTCATAGTTTCACAATCAAAAAGGTTTTCTATTCATGAAATCACTTCCAATCAGATGAACCTCTTCAAGGATATAGATAAGTGAAGTGCAATATATTGCTAACTTTCATATATGTCATTCTGAGGTAAACCCACTTAAAAAGTTATATGCTATGATACAAGACAAAAGAGGATTGCCTATGGTTGCCTATGAAATTTGACCTGCTATGTCTTTTGTATTTACCCATTTATCTAAAAAGAATGAACATGGACAGAATGTAGTCTGTGAAGGTTACAAGAATGTTGTCATTTCGGATCAAACAACAGTGATTTTGAACTTTGCCAAATTCAGTATTTAGTTGACAAATTCCTTTTAAAAATGTAGAACTTCGAATGGTATTTCAGAGCTGCCATCTAGTACGGATTTCCCGTAATTGGTACGGAAATTAACGATCATTACAGAATGTTGTCTCAAATTACAGATTAAAGAAGAAAAAAAAGAGAAAGACAGAAAAGTATCAAATGTTCTCTTAATAGAAGCCATTTTTCATGGAAGACTGTGTCGTGATGACCTGAAAATCAATATTTAACAACTTTGTGTGAGTAAAATCACCAAAACATTTCAGATAATCACGCGTCCGCATAGTGTTGGCATGCCGTTTTTTTTTTAGATTCATAGCGCCGCATAGGAAATTTCTGATTTTGAGCCTTGTGATTACTGATTTTCTGTTCTGGAGGTTGGCAGCTCTGGTATATGATAATGCACCAAACCAAAATACCTGTTTATGGGCAGTTTATGCTCTTTCTATGAATGTGATATATTCTTTAGGGCATTGAATCTGGGGCCCTTTTCACAAAGCCTTTTTTCAATGACAAATGACAAAAATCAGTGACAAATCTGCTGATAACCAATCAGAAGCAAGGATTTCAGTAGCTTATAACAAAAACTGTCATTTGTCACTGATGACAAGTTTTATGAAATGCCTCCCTGGAGTTCTTCAGCCAAGTATGGTCAATTGTTTGAAAAAATTTGATAACATCCACTCTTTGTTACAATTTTGGTCCCTAGGTGTTCTCACTAGATTGCCCAGACAGCTTCAATGTGTTCTACAACCCCGGCCGGGGACAGTCTCGACCCATGTACATTGAACGCATGGCTGAACAGATCGCAACACTCTGCTCTACGCTGGGTGAATATCCAGCCATTCGCTACAGAAGGTATGTCGAGCGGTCAAAGAAAAGAATCTTGCTCAAAGCCTTTGTAGTGAGAGAAGCGTTTTAGTTCTAAATATACATGTAGCAGGAGTAGCGATTCCTTTTAAGAAGCAGGGTTCAACAGTACTTGAAGAAGTAATAGCGCTATTGTTTTTTTACTTAAGTAACTTGTCCTGATTTTTATTTTACTCAAACTACATTATTTGTGGTAAGATCTGAATACTGACATTTTTTCAACGGATTGGTGGCATTTGATATTTGTAAGAGTGCTATGACTATGACACAGGGCTTGGACCTCTACTATCTGTTTGTAAAGCTATCCATCATATTTTACTCTCTCTCTCTTTGTATCTCTCTCTATATGTCTCTCTTTCTCTATCCCCCCCCCCTCTCTCTCTCTCTCTCTCTCTCTCTCTGTCTCTCTTTCTCTGCCCTTTCCTGGTCCCTATCTTCCCTCTGTCTGTCTCTCTAATCGCTTTCCCCCTTTACCTCTCTATGATCACATATATTCTGTATAATTTTATCTTTGTCCCTCTTCCCTCCCATGGCAGTGAGTTTGACCGTAACATGGAGTTTGCCCACATGATCCAGAACAAGCTAGACGCTTACAAGGCCGATGACCCCAGCATGGGAGAGGGCCCTGAGAAGCGCCGATCTCAGCTCCTGGTCATCGACCGTGGCTTTGATCCAGTCTCCCCTCTGCTTCACGAACTCACCTACCAAGCGATGGCATATGACCTGCTGCCCATTGAGAATGATGTCTACAGGTAAGTGAAGCTGTCGTAATCACGTTAAAGCGGGACTACACTATTTGAAGCTACTTGCGCCCTCTATATAGTAAACAATGTATAAGCGGTACCCCATGGCCCCCTTTTTCTTATGTTAATTGAGAGCTGATTTGATGAGATAACCACCTGTCGGTGACCATGCAGGGAGGTCTAATCCCTCCTGGCCAAACTAGTGCAGGGCCCTATCTTACAAAGAGTTGCGATTGATCCAAATCAATCACAAGTCCTCCAATCAATCGCAAGTTTGCAGTCTCCTATCTCTTATATACTTAGTGGCAATTGATATCAATTGCAATTAAGTTGCAATTGATATAAACTCTTTGTAAGACGGGGCCCAGATAGGCTTTAAAAGATGTGCTCTTGACCAGGAGTAAGGACATATTTATTCTTGTATGACTCTTCAATTTTTTTGATGAGGTCAATACACCAGTTTACGGTTGTGGGCGCCATCTTAATTTACAAATGACCTCTAGAGGTCAGTGGTTTATGCGTAAATTAAGATTGCGCCCATGCAAATGATGATGACATCACTGTCTGCGCGCTGCGTTGTGCGCTCAAATCATATTTTGCATGGGCACAATCTTAATTTACGCATAAGCCACTGACCTCTAGGTCATTGGCTTTGTTTAAAAGCCAATTAAAATGGCGCCCATGTCTGCGCATGCGCACTGATGTAACCGTAAACTGGTGTATTGAGTGTTGTAATTTAAAGTGCTGTGCTGAGTAATATCGTACCCTCATTTACACTTGTCTGTATATGTTGTTTGTTTCTTATTAGATACGAACAGCAAGGTGGTAGCGCTCCGGACTGTGAGGTATTGATGGATGATAAAGACGAGATGTGGGTGACCCTTCGTCATCAGCATATTGCTGTGGTGTCAACGTGAGTGTCTTCCGGCAGTAGACCACTTCACACATGTTCTCACATTTTTAGATGTTTCTACCTTAAATGCCCTGTGATGACGATTGTCTTTGCATGTTAAGAGATTTTTATGCCTCCGTTACGAAGTAGCCGGAGGCATTATGTTTTCGGGTTGTCCGTCCGTACGTCCCGTCTGTACGTCCCGTTCTCGTTCTCGTGTTATCTCAAGAACCGATTGATGGATTCCTGCCAAACTTAGGTCATGTTGTATCTTACAGAGCTGATGAATTGATTAGATTATAAATTTGGGATTTTAATTTAACATTCTGCAATTTACCTTGATAATGCGATGTAGTAACATACCTCCTTAATACTTTAGGGGAAACAGCACTTTTGATGGTAATATAAAGTAGACTGAAATTTTCTTGTCACTTGAAGTATATCACCGGTTTAACATTAGTTTTGTTGAATTTGATATCAAATGAGTATTACATTTCAGCCAGAACAATATTTATATCCATAGGCCTAAATATTGCTAGAACAGCACTAAACTGTGAACTATAGATATTTAACTTTCTTTGCAAACTTCCCACATCCACAGGACGGTAACTCAGCAATTCAAGGACTTTGCTCAAGGCAAGAAGATGGGATCTGGAGGTGATAAGGTAAATGTTTATTTGAAGATTACCACCTCCCCCTCTCTCCTCCATTCTTGCATGGACAAGTAATGTATTTGAAGATTACCATGTCCCCCCTCTCTCCTGTCCCCTCCCCTCCCCCTCTCTCCTCCCCCCTCTCTCCTCCCCCTCTCTCCTCCCCCTCTCTCCTCCCCCTCTCTCCCCCCTCTCTCCTCCCCCCTCTCTCCTCCCCCCTCTGCCCTCCATTCTTGCATGGACAAGTAATGTATTTGAAGATTACCATGTCCCCCCTCTCTCCTGTCCCCTCCCCTCCCCCTCTCTCCTCCCCCCTCTCTCCTCCCCCCTCTCTCCTCCCCCTCTCTCCTCCCCCTCTCTCCCCCCTCTCCCCTCCCCCCTCTCTCCTCCCCCTCTCTCCTCCCCCTCTCTCCTCCCCCTCTCTCCTACCCCCTCTCTCCTCCCCCCTCTCTCCTCCCCCTCTCTCCTCCCCCTCTCTCCCCCCTCTCTCCTCCCCCCTCTCTCCTCCCCCTCTCTCCTCCCCCTCTCTCCCCCCTCTCTCCTCCCCCCTCTCTCCTCCCCCTCTCTCCTCCCCCCTCTCTCCTCCCCCTCTCTCCCCCTCTCTCCTCCCCCCTCTCTCCTCCCCCTCTCTCCCCCTCTCTCCTCCCCCTCTCTCCCCCCTCTCTCCTCCCCCCTCTCTCCTCCCCCCTCTCTCCCCCCTCTCTCCTCCCCCCTCTCTCCCCCCTCTCTCCTCCCCCCTCTCTCCTCCCCCCTCTGCCCTCCATTCTTGCATGGACAAGTAATGTATTTGAAGATTACCATGTCCCCCCTCTCTCCTGTCCCCTCCCCTCCCCCTCTCTCCTCCCCCTCTCTCCCCCCTCTCTCCTCCCCCTCTCTCCCCCCTCTCTCCTCCCCCCTCTCTCCTCCCCCCTCTCTCCTCCCCCCTCTCTCCCCCCTCTCTCCTCCCCCCTCTCTCCCCCTCTCTCCTCCCCCTCTCTCCCCCCTCTCTCCTCCCCCCTCTCTCCTCCCCCCTCTCTCCCCCTCTCTCCTCCCCCCTCTCTCCCCCTCTCTCCTCCCCCCTCTCTCCCCCTCTCTCCTCCCCCCTCTCTCCTCCCCCCTCTGCCCTCCATTCTTGCATGGACAAGTAATGTATTTGAAGATTACCATGTCCCCCCTCTCTCCTGTCCCCTCCCCTCCCCCTCTCTCCTCCCCCTCTCCTCCCCCTCTCTCCTCCCCCTCTCTCCCCCCTCTCTCCTCCCCCCTCTCTCCTCCCCCTCTCTCCCCCCTCTCTCCTCCCCCCTCTCTCCTCCCCCCTCTGCCCTCCATTCTTGCATGGACAAGTAATGTATGCTTTCCTGAAAATCTGAATTATTTGGAAGTGTTTTCAGGTACATTAAGGTCTTCATAAAAGTTGAAATACTGTTAATGTTTCATCACATTCTTGCAACATACAAAATAAACATTGATGTCATCCTGTGGAAACATCATACAACTTTTTAATTTTTTTTTATAATGATGTGTTACTGTGGTAAGATTTTGTCGAAAAAAAAGAGTTTGTGGTGAATAATTCTTCCAGTATTATTTCCTCCAGTGTTAAATGGCTACACAGAGCTGCCAACCATTCCGTTTGTGCCGGAATTACTCTGTTTTTTCCTCCAAATTACAGTATTATGTTTTTTCTTGGTAAAATCTGTTTTTTAAATTTGTTTACAAATCGCACCTCAAACAACTGCCCTAAAATGGTGATTTGATCACAAATTCAATAGAAAACTAATTTTAAAACGTATTTTAAAACATACTTCAAGAGAAAAATTGTCTCAATGAGAATGAAATGCTGATAATACCAAAATAATCTCCCCTTAATACCTGCTTGTATGGAAAAAAACAGCATGAGGAATGGACATTTCTGCATCGGAAATGTGTCGTGCGTGGTTGAAAGTTTCGTTTTAATGAATTCCTGTTATTTGCTTGAAATTCCTTTTTTTGCCATCATGGTTCCTTTTTTTGGTCACACAAGGTTGGCAGCTCTGGCTACAATAAACATATATTTGCATTTGTTACTACGCTGATTTGTAAAAGGAACAATCCTTCAAAATGCTGTTCATCACATCATATGTGTACATGTTCATGTACACTGTAGTCTCCCTCCCCTTAATACATTGTGAGATTAACTTAACATTGATATTGGTGATTTATTTTCTCTTCTTCCAGACGAGTGTCCGTGATCTGACTCTGATGATCAAGAAGATGCCACAGTATCAAAAGGAGTTAAGAAAGGTGTGTGTAGTCTCTGCATCAGTGATCCATTGTGATGCTTATTGCTTCAATTAAGCAGATTTGATAATTTCTCCCACTAGCTTAAAATTCTGTATTTAATACAATGTATGTGATTGGCATATATATAACATTTTGTCTCTGACTTCTTTGTCTCTGGGCTGTTTTTCTCCCAGAGCCAGGTAAGAGCTATGAAGTCCACCAGTCATGATGTATCATATATGGTATGTTGAATAAATCGAGTCATCTGATTGGTCGAAATTGGAGTCGTGATTTTAATCATGCCCGTAAAGAAACAAACAATTGCCCATTACCTGGATGAAGGGCAATAGTTAATGAGAGAGATGCTCGCATAGCTTAATTTTGCTGAGATCCTCATTGGTTTACGTGTAAAAAGTTGCTTTGAGCGAGTGCGGATACCACATACAGTGCAGTGTGTGTGCGATTCCCAAATGATTGTAACATTCAGGCAACATTCTAGCGAAGATTTACAGACAGTGTCTCAGATTTTCTGCAATATTTTAACCAGTCTTTACTCAAGAAAAGGATAAGGTAAGAATTATTTGTAGATTTTTTGGTGAATTTGGTATATAAAAGATATATGGAGTCGGGGTCATAGCAGGATGTAACATCCTCTTGAGCCTATACAAACAGCGATGCTCTCATAGCAGTCAATGTATCTATATTACAATAACCATGATGCTGGTTAATAGTTTAGTTATTGCTATATCAGACAATCCCTGGCATGTTTTAAGGTCGTCAAATGTATGTGAAATGATGTATTTTTTCTTTCTGTTTGTGTTTTCAGTACACCACCCAACTGAAGCTTGCCGAGGAGTGCATGAACCAGTACAAGAACAACGTGGACAAGCTGGTCCGTGTGGAACAGGACCTGGCCATGGGGATGGACTACGAGGGAGAGAAGGTCAAGGATCACATGCGCAACATCGTCCCCATCCTGCTTGACACCAAGATCTCTGCTTATGATAAGCTTCGTGTGATCCTTCTCTACATTATTAGTAAGAATGGTATGTGTTTCATTCGCACGTCATCCTCATCCGTCTTTCATTGGTGTGTATGCAGTCTGGTGAGAATCATCGTACTGTCCACGTTAGTTAGATAGTTAGAAAGTTTCATTGGTTTCCACAATATCTCATTTTACAAAGAGTGTAACAACATATTGAAATACCAATTATTCAGAATATTATCCTTGAGTTCAACTTATGAGATATAGTGACGGAGCCTATGAAAAAGCAGAGCTTGGTGTGGATAGGCTCCTTAAACTACAAATGACATAATTAACTAAAGTTAGGTTTATAAAATACAAATACACGCTAAAACAGGGAAAGGGAGATTACAGGGATACATGAACCGATAATAATAATTAAGATTTATAAGGTGCCAAATCCACTTGACAGTCAAATGCTCAAGGCGCAGCTTGTGCAAAAGATGAAATACATGATACATATATACAAAGTGCAATAGGAAAGGTACAGACATGAAAGGTAATGGTAATCAATTATAAGCTAAATTAAAGAGATATTTCTTAAGATTGTTTTTTAACACTTCAGCAGAACTGCTATTCTTAATCCATTGAGGGAGAGTATTCCAATACTCACAATTAACTACAAAAGACAAGGGAAAGGGATGGGAATATATCTGCAACTTGTTCAAACAATAATAGTACAGCTTTCTTATTGTAACCATCCACAAGGACACCCATGACGGACATGTGGATGATAAAATCATTTTTCATGTCAAGCAGTTTGTGTGTGGTAAAAATAGTAGTCATTGATTACATAACAATGTCTTGAGCCTTGTTCAGATGTGCGGTCGTAAACCACTGCATTTCTTTTTACAACACAGATTTACTGAGCGATATGTTTAAGATAAAGCGTATCTTTTGTGTAATCATTGAAAAACCCACTGAGAGGTTTACCTCTTCATACATTATATGAATGAGCCTATAGTGGGAAAGGACTTCAGTAATTTGACTACTAAATTCAAGAATTTCAGGTGAACATCACAACATTCATGTCATTAATGGTGCAAGCCCAAACTGTTTTGTCTCATTCGTTACCTCATCAAAGAGTTTAGTACATATTAGCTTCACATTTAGTCAATAGCCCTAGTAATGTTTAGATCAGGGTACCATTTCACATAACTTGTCATCAGTGACAAATGGCAGTTTTTGTTACAAGCTCGTGAAATCCTTGCTTCTGATTGGTTATCAGCAGATTTGTCACGGAGTTTTGTCATTTGTCATTGAAAAAAGGCTTTGTGAAACAGGTCCCAGAGCAATTGTGGAGTAAAGTGACACATTTATTATAAATGTCGATCTGTTATATGTTCAGAAGTCCTCAAATGTATGGGACATCTATTGACCGAATATCTTGGACTTGCCAAATTCCATCTCTTTTATTCCTCCCTTCCTGCAGCGGGAAGAAAAACAAAGGACCAGTGAGCTCTGGTAGAAAAAAAGGAAAAGGATGGAATATCACTGAGAAAATCACACTTTAAAAAAAGCAAATCCTAAAAGAACTCATGCGCACAGAAAAGTGTTTTTTTACACCGTTCCACTAATCTGTTGTGTCGAATCCCTGTCTCAACACTAAAGTCCCGGCAAGAATTCACCGGTGTGTTGGCTCAGTCAGTAGAGCGTCCGCCTCACAACCTGGAGGTCGTGGGTTCGAATCCCGGCCGCATCATACCAAAAGACGTTAAAAGACGGGAGTTGCTGCTACCTTGTTTGGCGTTCAACAAAAAAAGGATAGAGCAACGTCGATCTGGCACTGCTCAGTGGCTGCCGGGCTCACGATCAATTGGGCAAAAAGAATTTCCATTTTCGGTTTACCTTAATAAAATATGGAGTGGACCTTAAATAGATTATTATTATTATTATTATCTACATTTGCCACACTCTTTATTAGGTGAGATAAGTGGGTTCCTGGAAGGAATTTATTCCTTAAAATTCATTGGAGCCACAATGGTAGGCGTGCCAAGGCCGGGTTAATAACGGTGGATTGACTGGAGTAGCAATGAGTCTAGTATTAGTATTATTATTATTATTATTGTTATTGTTGTTGTTGTTATCATTATAATCATGATTATGATTGTTATGGTTAATGTTGTTATTTGTTTGTTTTACTGCCACTCACTCAGATGGTAAAGTGGGTATCACTGAAGAGAATCTGAACAAGCTGATTCAACACGCTGCCATACCCGACACAGACAGACCCATTGTCAATAACATGGCCCAGCTTGGCGTCCAGATCATCCACAATGTAAGTTAACATGGACATATATGAAGAGAAACAAATTAGACATTGGCAATTTAACACAAAGCAGATAAGAGTTTTCTTATAAAGGGATTGGGTATCAGTCAGGAATCCCATGACTTTTACAAGCCGATCGCCTGTCTGATTATCAAGATATTTATGATAGGAAATCAAAATTTCAAAAACCGTTTTCCCCAATGGTTTTTATTACACTACAGTCTCTTGGGGGAAATAAGTATCTTAAAACTGGTCACTCATAGATTTTTACTTTTTTGATCATTTCGAAGCGCAATTTTTGTAGGGCTTCAATATTACACCATATCATGGAGAATTCGACACCATTCAGGTATTTACCCAATAGCAGGTGTTGTCAACCACCAGGATTAGCCTTCAGTTTTATGACCAAGAGGCCTTTAATAGAAAGTGATGACCCACTCCCTTCAACAGATTATTTATTCTATGTCTCTGTGCCCAAAATGGTGTGGTGTAAAATATTATCTCTTATTTATTATTGCCCAATGTACTTTTTTGAAGACCTCCTTTTTTATTCAAAAGCAAGCTTGGGAAAAGTTGGCACTACAATAAGAATTGTTTATGATACTGTCCAATTGTTAGTACATAACTAGTGGCAGTGTTTTACAGTGTGGTATAACCCTGTGTTGATGCTCATGTCTGTCAAATGTGACGCTACGGGCACTTCATTAATATTATGCCGGCTTTAGTATGGCTGCTTTTATGGCACCCAAGCATTTCAAGGAGCTATTTCCTGCTACTTACCCATTTCTTTCACCTGGGTTGAGTGTGGCAAATGTAGATTCATGACTTGCCAAAGGGTGCTAGTGCTGTGGCAGGGATCCGTATCCCATACTCTGTAGTTCACAGTTCGGTTGCTTATCCACCAGACCACACCTCTACGACTGATTATGCATCACCAGTGCATACTCTCCTCTCTACCTTGGATCATTCTGGTAGTGTTGTTATCTAGACTTTAGATCCCATCTCGGAACTATCCCTTAAACTTTTTACTTTTCACTTTTCATAGCGGCATCTCAGTTCTTTGAAAAGCTTATAGCCTTTGTGTACGTAAGGCCTGCTGATGTTTTTACCATATTTTTCTCTCCCTAATTTTGCTGTGAGCAGCAGAGAAGCCGTAAGACTAAGCCCACGCCGCGTAAGGAACGTATTACAGAGCAGACATACAGGATGTCTCGATGGACTCCAGTTATCAAAGACGTCATGGAGGTAAGATTGTAATAATAATAATGATAATGATGATGATAATAATGATGATATTAATAATTATGATGATAATAATTGTAATGATGATGATAATGATAATGATGATAATGATAATGATGATGATAATGATAATAATGAAAATATAAATAATAATAATAATGATGATAATGATAATGATAATAATAATGGGTTCTTGTATAGCACTTGGGTTCTGTTCCACCCCCTTCATAGGAGCGTGTAGGAGTGTATCGAGCAGTCTTCTCATATTCACTTTCATGTTGCTGAGAGTGTATCTAAACTTGCAAA
This sequence comes from Strongylocentrotus droebachiensis, assembly GCA_035222895.1. Taxonomy (NCBI): domain Eukaryota; kingdom Metazoa; phylum Echinodermata; class Echinoidea; order Camarodonta; family Strongylocentrotidae; genus Strongylocentrotus; species Strongylocentrotus droebachiensis. The sequence continues at coordinate 65,173 of JAVYIG010002690.1, read as the reverse complement.
ATATCCTTACAGATCTAATATTTAAAGCTCATCTTTTGAATATAGTATTGCAACATTGAACTACTAAATGACACAAAGCAATTTTTGTTAAAGATTGGTACAGTTCAATAGCTTTTTGTTATTGACCCAATGTATTAAAAGAATGTTTCGATTGTGTATTTTTGTTTGTTGCCAGGATGCCATTGCCAACAAGCTGAGCGACAGAGATTATCCATTCTTGTCTGGCAGGAACAACACTGGTAGCACTGGTAGCTCTGGACCTAAGAGGTGGGCATTAATGTCAATAGAGTGTTTCTTAAAACTGTGATAGCCAAATGGGTAAACTTTCATTTTTTAATGAAGGTGCCTCACTATGGAACCAACTCCCATTCAATGCTAGACGGCCAATCAAGACTGATTTTTGCAAATCTGTATGGGAGAACACTACATTTGTGATTTTTTTCTTCAAAACAGCTAGTAACAATGTTTTTAATCCCAGAGATATACCTCAATGAAAGTGATAAGACAGTGTAGTGTACTTCATATTTCTGTTTTTTATGAAAAACAGATCACCGAGTACACATGCCGGTATTGGTCATTTTTTGTGCCAGCTGTGTATTTTTACATGCCAAAAATATTGCCTCTTGGAATTTAGGTTTTTGTCACTTTTCTCTCTCCCACTCTTGCTAATTCTCTCTCTCTCTCTCTCTCTTTCTTTTTTTTAGGTAGTTTACCAAGTAATGCCTGATTAGGTTTCAATATTACAAATTTCTCTGTTGTCATACATTCTTCTGTTTGTCATTCTCAATCTCATTCCAACTCTCCTGATCTTTTCCTCTGCAGTGCTCGCTATGGCAACTGGCACAAGGATCGCGGCCCACTGGACTATAAGACCGGGCCACGCCTCATCATCTTTGTGATCGGAGGAGTCTCTTACTCTGAGATGAGGTGCGCCTACGAGGTGTCCAAGGACCCACAGTTCAACAAGTGGGAGGTCTATTGCGGTAGGTGCTCTTCAAAGACAAGGATGAACATAATGGACAAAGAAAGAGGACAAAATATACAGTTCCTCATTCTACCCTCAACAATTGCTGTGGTAGACAAAGGAACATCCCTTCACTCCTAGTATGTAAAAATGTGTAGAATAGGTGTCACATGCATATTCACCTGTTCTACACATTTTTACATAATAGCAGTGAAGGGATGTTCCTTTGTCTTCCACAGCAATTTGTGAGGGTAGAATGAGGAACTGTATATTTTGTCCTCTTTCTTTGTCCGTCATGTTCATAGTGAGAGGTGTTGGTGATTTAGTTTGGGGTGATGGTGTTAGTGGTGGTGATAATGGCGATGATGTTTGTAAAGATGATGGTGGGGATGATGGTGATGATTATGACAATAACGAAGGTGAAAAGGTGGAGGAAAAGGAGGAGGAGGGGGGGGGGGGGTGATGATAGTAGTTGGTGGTCTTTGGTGGGTATTGGACTGCTATGTGGGAGGAGGTGTGATATGCTGATCAGCCAGCGAGTCAGAGAAAAACAAACATTTTCATTTCAATCCATCTCTCTCAAATTTCCCTCTGGCCACCAGGCTCAACTCATATCCTAACGCCGGAGGGATTCCTCAGCGATCTGCGTGAACTGGGCAGCAACTGAGTCCCGCGACCACCAACCAACCGCAGCCAGCGATGGATAACCCAACACTCAGGGGGGCTCCATCCCTTATCCATCAACATCTCTGATAGAAACGGGAAGGTTTCCCCATGGCTTTCGTTCCTTCTTTTGCCGAAAAAGAAATTGATTCTAAATAATCATTCCAGCGTGAGTAGCAGAAGAGAGCCGTAGCTCAATATGTATTATCATAGATTTCCAGTAGAGCTCTTGATAGGTTACAATTAATTATGAAGATATTCTGTGTTTTTGATGAAACCTGTGAATCGATTCGATCGTTGTACTAAGCAGTATAGAATATATATACATGTATATCTACAAACCAGTGTTTATTTATTCCTTCAACATACCATGTAAATATCCCATTTTTGTACCATTATTTGACCAGAATATGGAATACTCTCCTGGAGTTTCTTTTTGCTTCGTCTTTAACCTTTGTAATTTAATCCTGAAAATTCAGGTTGAAACTCATTAGGAATGCAGGTTGAATAAAATGAAATGTTCTTCAATGAGTCAATGTCTGTAGTATCAGTCATTTTGAATTGGGCGTGGCAAATCAACTTAGCTCCATACTGTCGACTTCAAACCTACTTTTCTTTGGTCAATCCATAGATCATGCATATTCATGAAGGGGCATGATGACAGAAAATGGATGAAGGCTCTTATGAAGAGGAATATGATGATCTATAGACTGATTAGATTTCAGATCATGTGTTTTTCTCCTCTCTCTATCTCAAGGTAACATTTATGAAAGCTCTAGAGCTAAACTTCAACTAATTGAAACAGAAACCGTTCAAAACTTTGTCTTGTGGCAAGTTCGATGAGTATGCTGGAAAGTACAGCTTTCTGTCACTTTCTTCCAGGTATATGAAGGAAGATTTTCCAAGAGGTTGAAATATCTGCGATGAAAGAGAAAATGCATTTAAGTAATCCTAAACGGGTCTTTCATACTATTTTACTTTTCAAAAGGGAACCTGTAGGTAACTAGAGCAAAATGAAAGCACATTTCAATTTGTTAGTCCTTCGTATTAACCCATTAAGTACCACAACGTTTTTCTTATAACACAGATCTCTATGGGTTTCTGTTTCCTAGACTGTGATAGCTGTAATGAAAGGATTAAGAGATTATTATGTATATATTTGTACTAGAGTCTAAGGTAGGATCCCAGACTTTATTTATGCTGATTGAATCGCCGTAGCCCACCTACTCTTTTTCTTTGTATAATTTGTTAACCCTTGATATGGTGCGTAATTTTTTTTTCCTGTCCATGCTCTGATTTTCTTATCGTCTGTTCAGAATCAGAAGGGCATTGACTCTGTGTTTTAGTATAGAAGTTAACACTCTTCCGGTTCCAAATAGATGTTATATACTGTCATAAGGGATTTTGAAAATTAGACCCAGGATTATGAATCAACCATTGATTTAAAAGTCATAATGATAATAATAAAAGTAACATTTATAAAGCATTTAGTACTTAGGTTTCTAAGTGCTGTACTAGTATTACTTGGGCATTAGCTGAGCTACCTTGATAAGAGGCTCTGGCATTCAAGGGATTTCTTCCTACCCAGTTACATCACCTGGGTGGAGAGTGGCAAATGCAAATTAGTGTCTTGCCAAAGGACATTGGTGCCGTGGCGAGACTCAAACCGTGTGAGTCACAGCCCAGTGATGTATCCACTAGACTATATGACACCTCTAAACAATTACCATTGATTGTATGACTTGTGATCAATTTGAATTGATCGCAACTGTTAATAAGCCTGGGCCTTTAATGTAAAAGGATTAGTGTATTGATAAAGGTATTATTTTACTGAAGAGTTATGTTTAGTCCTTCTAATCAATCAGAGATCTATTGATTTGCCATTGATTGTAGTTTTATATTTTATTTGTATTTACAGGGTAGCAATATGTTTATAGAAAATTGGGGGGTTGTATCACACGATTCTCAATCACCAACTTTCAACTCAATGAGCTGTTTTTCTTGTACATGTAGGTGCTGTTATGACTCGATATCTATATAAATGTCCATCCAATTATCAATCTGCTGCTAGTTCTCTAAAAAATAATTTGGAACCATTTTCCAATCATGAAATTCTTCGAGTTTTGATGTATAGTATTTATTCCTACTTAAAATCATATATGTAGACAACTAGCTTTCTGTATAATGTATTCAAGTCAGAAATTTGTGTAGGCATGATTTGTTTCCTTCGGATAATTCTCTCTTTTTAATGCTGTAAATCTAATTTGCTTCGAGACATCTAGTTTAGTATGTGATTGCTTGTTTATACATGTATGTACTGAGACTGTATATAGCTTGACACTACATTATCCAAATCTCTATCTATTTGATGTACATGTATCTACCTGTTTAATATCTCATAAAAACAATGACTTCTAGGAGATGCTTTTGATGGTTTATTTTGATACCTGACTGCTAAAAAAGCATATGTATGCTTGCAAGTAAGCAATCGGGGGACTGACAGTTTTAAATGCTCTCTGAGTCTGACCTGGTAATGAGGATTAATGCTTTAGCAAAGGGCTTGGTGTTGAAGCCGGGTACTCTCAGGTTTGAGACCACTGCTCTACCACTGAGCTTAAGTATTATACATGGTGGGCAGAGTTGTGATGATGAACTACATCCTATACGATAAGTTGGCTTTAGATAAGAAGCCCTTGTGAGAAGACTTGTTATCTTCTTTCAAAGTTTGCCTGTTGAGAGACAGACGGATGTTAACCATAGCTCATGTTTATTTTTAAAATAAGGGTTGTGGTCACAGACATACAAGTAAGATATCCTATCATTTATTATTATAGGTTCTACAAATCATTCCACAACAAATTTTAACTCCTAAAAAAGAAGGAACTGTGTTTTTCTTTCAAGAACCGGCATTAATCTATGTGTACATTTATTAATTGGATTGTATAATGATTGGTAATTTGGGGTTTACTTCATAAATCTACCTTTACTTGTATCAAATATGATATAAAAAGAAAGGGGAAAAAAAAAAAAAAAAAATTGAAGAGAGAGTTCATGAACATGTAGCTCTGAAATGTAATTTGAGAACAACCAGTCCAGGCTTTTTGCAGTGAAATATAGAAATTACTATGCGAGTATGACAGCAAAATGAAAACAAATTGATTACTAGTACCCAAAGTCGTTAAAGGCAGGGTCTTTTACCGACGTCTCTACCACTGCTGTAATGTATTTTCAATCACACCATCTTTCGGCAAAGGCATACCGGTACATAGACCAATTTCCGGTTCCTGTACCCAAGCATCATTACGCGCGCATCATGCGGTTGGTAAGGCATTGTGGGACATGGTGTCGACATATCAGGACATTGTGAGCAGCAGATGGCAGTATACATACATCTGAAGTAGCATCAGTATAATTCCCTGCCTTTAAAATGCAAGAATGAAAGACAAATTATGTCTAGGGTCAGATAGGAGTCGTTTTTCAGATATTAATTACACGTAACATTTGTGCTTTGTAAAGAGTACTGTAAATATAAAATGTGTTTCCTCTATGCATATCTATCAATAGAATTACCATGTGATTACTAGAAATGTCATTTCTTGCTTACAAGTCGTTCAGATGGTGTGGTAGAAATTTACGTTCGCTATGATTCGAATCTCATTACAAACTGTCATTATGTGCAATAATAAGCCTCGATGTGATGCCCACTATTACAGACAGTAAACTATTACAAGTGGAAATGTTATTCGATGTGATTTATAGATCGGTGAAGATGTAAAACTACACAAAAGTAGCTCTCGTAATTTACAAAATGAGTTTGCATTTACTTATTTTATGTCTAATAAATTCGTAAGGTCATCATATTAAGAGTGATATATAAAGAAAGATAGATATTAAAAGGAATGATCTATGTATATCTTCCCTCTTTTTGTTTGAGTATTTCTTGCTTTAATATACTTTTGTCTCCATTTTATATTAGGAAATCTCTCTCTCTATCTCTCAGTTTGTGTGTTTGTTTTATTATTTTGTTAGATAATAAGCAGGTTGATATATCCTTCCACAAGATATTAGAAGAAGCAAAATTATATGGAGTGTTATGTTGGTATGGAATTTCTTCTCCAGTTATGACAGTTCGTGGGGGGGTTATCTATCTATTTGTACTACCATCCCCAACGTTTTTTTTTCAATCTTCTCTTTATCTTTTCTCTCTAATCTTTCTCTACCTTCCTCTCTCATCTCTCTCTACATTTCTCTTTCTATTTCTCTTTCTACCTTCTCTCTCTCTCTACCTTTCATTCTCATCTCTCACTCTCTCTATCTCTCTATTCAGCTCTTCTACCATTCTCTACCATTCTCTTGCCACATGTCTTTTCATAGATAGCCCCATGTGACCCAGAAGGCAAAACCGTTTTTTGAGACGTGCGATGTTGTAAAAGCTTGTTCAGTGTCTACGTGTTAAAGGGATCCCCTTGCACAAGTTCAGGGTGGACTACTCTGAAAATATGCTGCTCTAAATGCCGGCTAATTTTTTTTCCACAGCATATTTTCAGGGTACTATAGTACATCAACAAGTGCAAGGTGGTCCCCTAGATCAGTTGATACCTATTACCCGGTACAAATTATTAGGGTTTTGCCCCCCCCCCCCCCCCCCCTGGTTATTTATGCAGTGACTAAATACACAGTTTTACAATAAAAATCTATCATTCTTTCAGCAATTATATATATCAAATTAAATCTTTAGTATTTCACAAATATCAATACATCCAGAGTGTCAAATAAATGTTATCTATGCTACACTACTGTACACATTCCGATCATTAAACAAAAAAAGCATAATTTTGTAATCATTCTTTACAATACGTAAAAAAGAATATTTTGCAGTCCTATAGAACTATAAAACACTTGGCAAAACAAATATCTGTATTTTAAATAGTTTTAAACATATACACAATTAGCAATAATGAGAAACATTATTTCCTCTGTCTCTCTTTAATTCCTATTTGTCTTAATTGACAAACATAAATTCTCAGCAATTACTAGACTAGAGGCCCTTTCTGTTGAATTGAAAATCATTGGAATTGATGCAACTCGTACAAAGTGCGCACAGCACCAATGGGGAGTATTCCTACCACATGGTCACCATAAGGGCACATGGCAATAAGCCAGTTCACGGTCGCAGTCCGAGTATGAGCAGATAAAGGTCATTGCAGAACAAATTTTGAAATACACGGAGACGAAATACTGGATACGTGCTCATGAAAGTTGTGTAGCATTATTCATTCATGCACATTCAGTGCACTCCATATAGTACACAGGTAGCCAAAGGCTATTTATAAAGCACCTCCATCGCTGTAGGAGTGATTATTTCAAAATGTACAAAGTGGGACCTCTTTATGTGTTGAAGATCTGTGGATATTTGGGGTCATTGCAGTAAGGTGCTAACTGTGAACTGGTCTATTCACTATCGCAATAGGTTTACACATAGAAAGGACTTGCACCTTGTACATGAGCAACAAAAAAAAAAAAAATGTTGACTCCTTTTATAATGCGGTACAATGTGCCATTCATGAATAGTAATTATTCAACAGTATATAATAGTTACATTCTTTAAATTGGCAATGCAGTGGCAAATTCATAATCAATGGATTTGTGTACAAATTGATTCATTTCATATAGACCTACAGTTTTTATTTAAAAAAATTCTCAAACTGTGTAGGAGTAGAAAAAAAGAATAGTTTGTGCCAATTCTAGGAGAAAAAAGTGATTTAAGTAGCCCCCTGAGAATGCTGTGAATTGCTATGGGTTAACAGACTATAGCTGCCAAAAAACAGAGTTTCTTCTTATTGGCCAATATTGAGACATTGTCATGAACTAAACTTTGATTTAAATCCTCAATTAATTAACATAGGCCAGGGAAGTATCTTCCAAAGCCGTCAAAATTACTTGTTTACTCACATCCTATCGAAACATGTGTATTAAAAGTGAAACAATTAGGCCCAAATTCACAAAGGAGGTTTGTCGACAAACCTACTTTTTTTGGTGGTAGAGTCGCTGCCCGGCAAGCAGTAGATGGCAGGTTCAAATCCCGCTGGTTCCAAGATTTTTTCTGACTTGTGTTTTTTCAATACAGGTCGATCAATCGACCTTATTGATACAGATCGATCAATCGATCTTATTTACTGGGTGGAATGCCACAAATATATTTAATAATTGAAACTTCTCCCAGGAAGCATTACATTTATAAAAGTTACTGTCCTATGGCGGACTAATGAATATTAATGAGTCAGAATTAATCAGGAGAGCTTAGGTATTTGTTTCCAGTTCATCGTGACTGTGCCATGGACCAGTGATGGCCTGGTGGTAGAGTCGCTGCCCGGCAAGCAGTAGATGGCAGGTTCAAATCCCGCTGGTTCCAAGATTTTTTCTGACTTGTGTTTTTTCAATACAGGTCGATCAATCGACCTTATTGATACAGATCGATCAATCGATCTTATTTACTGGGTGGAATGCCACAAATATATTTAATAATTGAAACTTCTCCCAGGAAGCATTACATTTATAAAAGTTACTGTCCTATGGCGGACTAATGAATATTAATGAGTCAGAATTAATCAGGAGAGCTTAGGTATTTGTTTCCAGTTCATCGCGACTGTGCCATGGACCAGTGATGGCCTGGTGGTAGAGTCGCTGCCCGGCAAGCAGTAGATGGCAGGTTCAAATCCCGCTGGTTCCAAGATTTTTTCTGACTTGTGTTTTTTCAATACAGGTCGATCAATCGACCTTATTGATACAGATCGATCAATCGATCTTATTTACTGGGTGGAATGCCACAAATATATTTAATAATTGAAACTTCTCCCAGGAAGCATTACATTTATAAAAGTTACTGTCCTATGGCGGACTAATGAATATTAATGAGTCAGAATTAATCAGGAGAGCTTAGGTATTTGTTTCCAGTTCATCGTGACTGTGCCATGGACCAGTGATGGCCTGGTGGTAGAGTCGCTGCCCGGTAAGCAGTAGATGGCAGGTTCAAATCCCGCTGGTTCCAAGATTTTTTCTGACTTGTGTTTTTTCAATACAGGTCGATCAATCGACCTTATTGATACAGATCGATCAATCGATCTTATTTACTGGGTGGAATGCCACAAATATATTTAATAATTGAAACTTCTCCCAGGAAGCATTACATTTATAAAAGTTACTGTCCTATGGCGGACTAATGAATATTAATGAGTCAGAATTAATCAGGAGAGCTTAGGTATTTGTTTCCAGTTCATCGTGACTGTGCCATGGACCAGTGATGGCCTGGTGGTAGAGTCGCTGCCCGGCAAGCAGTAGATGGCAGGTTCAAATCCCGCTGGTTCCAAGATTTTTTCTGACTTGTGTTTTTTCAATACAGGTCGATCAATCGACCTTATTGATACAGATCGATCAATCGATCTTATTTACTGGGTGGAATGCCACAAATATATTTAATAATTGAAACCTACTTTTGTTTCGACAAACCTTCTTTTGTTTTTTACAAACCAAGGTTTGTAAAAACGCATCGAAACGCATCGTATGACGCACATAAACCTTGGTTTGTCGACAAACCTCTTTTGTGAATTCGGGCCAAAATGTCTACAAAATTTTACTTATGAAAGTTTTTTGAAGCAATGCCTTAAGGACCTTGGGGAAACAAGTTTACTTGCTGCATGCCCTCAATAAAGGCTTTAACTACTGCCACTGAAATAACTTTACATGGTCACATGGCCTTAATAAACATGTACATAATAGCAGGCTGCTGACATGTATTTAATAATCTAAATACAAATATACATACAACAAATGTAAATAAAAATATAAATGCATCAAAATGCTACATGTATTGCACTAAAATAAGTTCTTATCTCGGATATGAGATGCTGTATGATGTGATACAAAATTATAAAATATTCACATCTTGGATGAGCACAATATACAAAATAAACCAGACATTTCAAAACTTACATGTTTAATCTCATTTCAATTCTATTTGAAAATTAATATGAAAATGTATACATGTATATGGTGGCTACAGTCTCTGCTACTATCCCTCGTAACTCTGCAATTCATTAAATAAGTACATGTAGAGCGTACATAAGGTCTTTGATACATAGACATATGGTAAGAATTTTTTTAACACATCATTTATCACTTCTGTTTCTGAACTTTTTTTTTGCCTCCCAAGTATTAAAAACCTACCATGCATCCTCTGAATGAAAATATTTGGTATAAACAACACAAATAACCAGAAATGTCTTCTATTAATATCTAATGATCTGATGATCTATTGCTTGAATACACAACAGATCTCATTATCTACAGATCTACAGTAGTCCCTTTCATAACTTGATCTATTCCAAACCTCTTTGTCTTTCTTTCAAACTAGCCATGCTAGTAGTTAGCCGGTGTTACTTGTTTCTGGTCTTCAAAATGATTGGAACTGCATTACAAAAATGAAGAAAGGGGGAAAACATACGGTAGGTGGAAAATTTGAAACGTATATGGCAATTAAATGGTGAACAATATTTTGTTGTTTCAATGTTAGAAATACCATGTTTCAAAATGTAATGACTTCCATTATTTGGTTGGTAGTCTCTGATGCCACTCATAACAAATCTTATATTTTTCTTTAACACTGGTATTTTGATATTTCAACATATTAAAGAAAATGTGATTTTTGAGGGAGATTCTTCCTACTCTGTGATTTGCAGGTAAATGTTAATATTATACAATCAAACATCATTTGGACATTAAAGGGAGAATAAAAAAGAGTGTAGTTGTCTTTTTGCTGTTTAAATTGGTTTGACTTTAGTCAATACTTTCAGTAAATGCATTTAAGGCTGTCTCTTTCAGGCAGATTTGTGTTCAATATAGGTACAGAATTATCAATATAATTACATGTATTATTAATGCAGGCACAGATCCTGTTGGCATATTCTGTATATCTGTTATTGCTGTATTAAATAATCAAACCAAATATGATTTAAATACAGTCAAACCTATCTTAGCTGACCACCTCTCTATAAAGGCCATGTATTTGTATCTCCCTCGAGAAACAAATGACAATGTGTTGGAGAACCTGTCTACAATGGCCACTATTTCTGTTTCTATTGGGTGACCATAATAGACAGATTTGACTGTAGTTACATCACTTCTTTCACTGAAACTTACTTAAAACGATGAGAAGGATAACAACGACCACCACTAGCATCAGGATCCGCATCTACAATGTATGTTAAGACAGCGTAAACATAGAATCATAACGTAATCCATACAGCATAAATTGTGGTTATCCTATTCTTTACAACAACAAAAAAATACCAAAGAAAAAGGGTCCTTGTGTATAATCTGTCTACATTTACTGTTCATGTACTTGTATCAAATCTAATATACAAAAAATTAAAACCTGTCTGATTAATCAGTTTCTATGATTAATCATTTAAAATGTTGGTCTATTTTTCACAATAAATAAATACATTGCTTCAGAAAATAACAGAAATGGGAACTATGATACAGTTTTGATAGTTTGTGTGGCATATATTAACACAAATTTACATCTTGAATAAATGTAGAACACAAAGTATTGGAAGCCTTTCTTATAACAATTCTCACACATGAATAAACATGGGTTGTACATCTTTAGGAGAGACTTGTTCAATACAAATAAAACTGACAATCAAGAAAGGTAGAATGATTGCGAGAAAGGTTACCTTGCATTGCTGCCACCAGAAATGTGACCTTAGGCCCTTGGCACTAACTTTAAAGATGGATGCACTGAACATCAGGTCCTCTACAATAGGAAATATAAAAACAGAAGAAAATTCATCATTCATACCATTTGGTAGTAATTCCATGAGAATCGCAATCATGACATATAAAATATCAAGATACTGCCAGAAGGGCATTAACCATAAACTTGTACGCACTGTTAACACAACAATGCCCTTTTGGATCTGTGGGTTTTGTGGAGTGTGAATGGGAGGGGGAGGAATAGGGAGGGACTATAACTCCACAAAACATAGGTATGTCTCTCTGTGACATGAAAATTGGGGGCGTTAATGAATAATTTGATATACTCGTCTGCAGTCTGCACCTTATACATTTCCAATAAAGCATGTCAAAAAAGAAAAGGGGGGAAAAAAGATAACACAATAGGGGAAAGGTAAAAATATATTAATTTCTGACAAGGATATTAGCAAAGTATGCATGAAATGAGGCCCAGACATGGTTGAACCGAATGAGCCACGCATGAAGTCTTTAAGAAAAGTCTGAAAATGGGCATCAAGCAACAGACTTCAAAGTCTGGCAGTCATCACTTAGCAAACCAGCATTATTGTTTAAATAATTTAATTTAATGACATAATGCTCCAGGAATAACTGGACTGCAGCCCAATTATAATAGTCCATTTCTAATATAGGTCAATTACTTAACTTCAAATATTGACCCATACTGCCATCACCATTACCCTCATCATCATCATTCCACGTTTCCACAACTGCGTGGTTGGATGATGAAATCTTCATGGCCCTATTCCATGCATTAACAAAAGGTTTGGCAGTCTAAGATTTTCTGACAATGATTCATCAAACAAAAAGTCCATGTTTTCTTGCGCCAATGAGGCAGCCCTTTCCTCTCTTCAAATTAAGTGTCTGTATCTATCCCTAATCCTTAAACTCTTTCTCAGTCTAAACCCCAATCTCATGTCTTTATTGATGTTTTGTATCACCAATGATTCCATTAAACTCTCACTGCACTACTTATAGCTACTTGCGCCCTCTATATAGCAAACAATGCCTAATCAGTGACCGCTGGTCCCCATGATTCCTTTTTCTTATGTTAATTGAGAGCTGATTTGATGAGATAACCACCTGCCAGTGACCATGCTGGGTGGTCTAATCCCTCCTGGCCAAACTAGTGCAGACAGGCTTTAAAAAGTATTTGACCATACCTGTCTTATCTTCTAGATCTTCTAGCTTTTCTCCCCTGTCCATGACCTTCTCCATGTTTCCCCTCATTACTCCTACCACTTCATCGACCTGACCTTGTACTCTGTAAGAAAACAAAATCAGTTGGATGAACAAATTAATCAAAAGCATGGAGGATACATAATTGAATTTATCTCCTGATACAAGTGGAAAAAACAAGAAGAAAAAATGTATATTGTAACACATTTCATTCCAGTTTCCTTTCTTCCACCAGAACTAGAGCTTTACCATCTTTTAATCCAGGAATTCAAAGCACTGAAACTTACAAACAGCAGCTTCATTATAATTCAAAGTTCTATTTGCTTAAAATACAAAACAACCAAGATTAAAAACGTACTGATCACACCTCAAAAATAAATTTAGAATGATTGGTACAAATTGAACTTGCTGAAGTTTGATCTCATGTAACATGTTTTTTCATACTTTTGTACTTTGGAGCTACTCTGATTACTTTGCCCAGGTTTTGGCACAGGACTCCGCTCATAAAAGAAATCTTCTTCATCATCATCATCATGGTATTCACCCAACAAGTTTACCTAGAAAGAAAATAGATCATAGAAATCAATTATTAGATCATAAAAAAGTTGGCCAAACATGATTTTATTTGTAATGCTCACTATCACCCCCCCCCCCCCCCCCCCCACCCCCTCGAGCAAAAAACATTTGGATATATGGTACGCTGGTTCGTCTGAAGTAAAACAAATCTCCCTCCAAGCAGTTCCCCAAAGTTGACAGCCCTGATCTTCAGAGAAGGTACAAAGACACGGTTAAATGTTAAACTTCTGCTAAGCCTGACTGGTCAAATCTATATGCACCACTTGAAGGAATATAAGTGATTCCAGCAAGTGAAATAACAGTAACTTATTGATAGGTGGCCTATAGGCATACAGTTGCTGACCTCTAAATGAGATTAGACTGTACAGTGCTACGACAGGCAGCCAGTAAAAATGAATTTGTTAAATACAATTATGGAAATGCAAGCATTACTTTAAAAAAACAGAACTTTGTTATTCCTGGCTCATTTTTTCCTGATTGCGGTGTCATATGAAAGGGCAGAAAATGAACTTTCTGGAAATGTGATTTTCTCTCCGAAATTCAGATACAGTTTGCCAAATGACTTTTTGGTACCCTTCTTCAAATTGTTTTTAGTCAGTCATGCATGAAATATGCATCATATGAGTTGCATCAAATGAAAGAAGAGGATCTAAGCTTTACAAATATGTGTCATTTATTAATTATAATTGTGATTAAGATATGACATAACACTGATAATTCTCAGTTTCATTTTTTCTGGGATGCACTGTATTATGTATGTTACACTTTCCCACACTTTAAAAAAAAAAGGAATTGCTCCACTTAAATTTTAAACAGCTGTACACAAAACTTACAGAGATTCATTGGACAACATTAAAAATGGAACAGTCCCAAGTGAGAATTATTTGATATATCTCAAACCCTATGCCTATGGAAAACCTTTACTTTAGAATGAAATGTGACTCACCCTTTCAACATCATTAGAACCTGCAAGGTCCCCACTTCGAAGGTGTCGCTTAAATTTTGGAGGCATTTTTTCAAATCTATTAACATTTTCCAGAACAGAATTTTGTTGGAAACAGCTCTGGGCTTGATCTGAGGAAGAGAAAGAAGATGCAAAATAAAGTAATGGCGGTGATCTAATAATAGATGAATGGACTACTGTAACAATGTTATTTTAGCGTAATTAATTATACGTGCTGAGCAACCCCAAAACATATTCACAGGTTCTTAAATTCGCGTTGTACGCAACTCAGCCCGTTCAAAACACACATAAGGTCATGTTTATAGCTTTGAGGGTTTTACTATTCACGGACACCAACTTAAGCGCGAAATCCACAAAAATTTAAGCACCGCTAATATTACGTTTACAGTACCATAAAAATGCATCCTCTCCTGCTTTATTTTATCTCTTCTTCTTCTCCCTTTTTACTCTTCTTTCTTCTTCTTTCTATTATTCCACTCCAGTATCATCTGATTTGTCTCCTTGATTCTCGTTTTCCTTTCTTCTTACTTTAGACTTTACTACCTTTTTCCTTCTTTTTTAATTTCTAAATTTAATCTCAGACTGGAAGAAATAGGCCTAGTCCTAGAGGCAATCATGATCAGAGTCCCTTCTCATTTCTTTACACAGCTAGCTTTATTGCGTCTGCGTGCAGGGGACTTTGATCCACCTCCATGGACTGTGCACGCAAACGTGTGTGTGTACGCTGTGAATGAGAGGGGACTATGAAGAAGATAAGCCTGAAATAGAATTTTAGTTTCTTTAACTTTTATTTTGAACTTTTTTTGTTTTGCTTAGTTTATACATTTGTCATCTTCTTCTTCCTCTTATTCTCCCTCTTTTTCTTTCTCTTCTATACTTTCGGTGTCTCTCTCTTTCTCTCTATTTGCCTCCTCCTCCAAAAGAATGCAAAACAAGTCAAAAGACCGTACCCTTCCAACAATAAACCGCACACGATATTCATTACATGGGACCACACTCACCAGTTAACAGAACCTACACTAGTACACAAATACAGTCTGGCTAGGCCTATAGATCATATCATTGTCATGAATTCTTCTGTTGCATGATCGAAATAAGATACACACCTTTTTCTCTCGGGCTTCAAGGAGACATCGATGACAGGAACATTTTGAGGATAAATCGTAAATAAAGTTGAATAAACCGTAAAAACAAGTCCCGACCTTTTGCTTCTCACGGATGAGACATAAACACTTTCTTAATTATAACGCAGATGGCGCCCTAACACTTACTCGCAGCACCTTCTTTTTGTACAAGAAAATCTTTATTCAGATTATTTATATTGAACTAATTAATTTGCATAGAAGATACGTTTATACTGTAAAAATTCTTCCTTTGTTAAAATTTTGTATCCGAGTATTATCGTCAACTTTTCCTTTTTTTCTTCTCCCAAATCGCAGAACTATATTTCACAATTTGTATATTTGATCACGTGATTTAATTACTTTAGTTTGGATAACTGATGGAAAATATTTTAAAAATATGTCTGTATTTATAATGTTTGAGACAATGTACTATGTTTATAATGTTTGACACAATGTACTATTTTTATACTGTAAGAACAATTATGTTCCTCTTTATCATTTTGTATATGAAAATCTGATCGAATAACGGTAAAAAGGGCTTTAACAAAAAATGCGTATGCGTATAGATAATCGCTCCTCTCTAGTAGCTGAGATCCCATCTGGTGTAGATTAACTCTTATCCTGCCACAGGGCTAATCCCCCCAGTGCCAGATTTATAACGAGATAATCGGATTAACGCGATGGTACTAACAATAGCGCGTGCAAAACACTAGGCACAGTCCAATGGACATAATTATGAACAATAACTGCTATTACGAATGCGTGCTAGCATGCAAGAAGCAGAGTAACCGTAGCGTGCATGCCATGCAGCCTTATGGCAGGCTATGAGTTAAAGTGAAATTGCAAACAATTATAGCCACTTAAATCCAGGTATCCCTGATAAATAATTATTTGACATGTTGTACGGTCACATCAGCAGCCCCTGTAATTAAGGAGAGGCTCACATTAATATAGGGCTTATAGGCCAACCAAATTGGCTCGCTGCTAGCTGCTTAGATGATGTTGTGATTCATGCCTATCACCAATCTATTTCAACAATACAAGTAACAAATCACCTACTACTAGCTTTCATAAAACATGGCTAAAATCTACAGAAATGAACTTTGAAAGACTCTCAAACAGGATTAACGAGGAACTGTGCAAACTTCATTGAGGAATGACGTATCTCACGATTAGCTCGCGTGGGGTGAACAATATAATTGCACCAATTTGCAAAATTAAAAAAGAGCCTGCATTGAATTTTGCTTAGAAGCAAAGGCAGAGAGACTTACATTCTAAAGATTTACATTCTGAAGTGTAATAATTATGTTCGCTTGTTTTGCGCTATTATCCGATTTTGGGGTGCACAATCGTATGCGATGGAGAAAAGCGACAGAGCTTTAGACAGTTTTTGCATTTTTGAAAGGGGAAGTCCACCCTGATATTAAGTTGGTTAATAACAGCAACAACAACATGAGAGATACAAATTAGTGAAAGTTTAATTGAGCAAGATATCCGATTATAAGAATAGGAAAGTTATTATTGTTTTAGTTGTCATCAGTGAGAAAAAAAATGGCAACACCGCTCCTTTATAATTTGCTTTGTACAGAATAATATCATAAACTACCTTATATACAACCAACAACAAACATTTTTGGTTTCGTTCGAAACCAAAAATGTTTGTTGTTGGTTGTATGAAAAAAAATGAAAACGAATATAGGGTCATAAAAGAAGAGCTGGAAAATATATATAAAGTGGAATCTAAAGGAGCTGGTATCAGAGCTAAGGCAAGATGGATGGAAGAGGGAGAAAGAAGTACTAAATATTTTCTTAGTTTAGAAAAGAGAAATGCTAGCAGAAAAAACATAAATCAGCTGAAGACAGGAAATGGGAAAAGAATTATTGAAAAACAAGACGAAATATTGAAAGAAACCGTTGATTTTTATAGTAAGTTGTATACTAAAGAAGATATTGATGTTAAAAATGCAGAAGATTATATTTTTTCTCAAAATATTTCATCTCTCTCTGACGATGAAAATAAAATATGTGAAGGGTTATTAACACACAGAGAATGTAAACAAGCTGTATTCGCAATGAAGAAAAACAAAACTCCAGGCTCTGACGGAATAACCGCGGAATTCTATCAGGTGTTCTGGAATGAGATCTGTGATATTTTAGTTGCCGCTCTTAACGAGTGTTATGCTAATGAGAAAATGTCGGATACTCAAAGGAAAGGAATAATTACTTTGATATACAAGAAAGGGGATCATCGAGAGCTGAAGAATTGGAGACCGATCACATTGCTGAATAGTGATTATAAAATAATTGCAACAGTGCTTGCAAAACGTTTTCAAAAAGTAATTGGTAAAATAATTCATGAAAACCAGTCGGGTTACATAAGAGGTCGTCTGGCGGCTTGTAATGTAAGACTTACTAAAGATATCATAGAATACATGACAAGGAACGGTAAAAACGGTGCTCTTATGATGGTAGATTTTTCTAAAGCCTTTGATGTAATTGATGTAACTTTTATCAAAAAATGTCTGAGTAAATTTAATTTTGGACCTGTTTTCCAGAAGTGGGTAACAATTTTATACACAAATATTTCAAGTTCTGTAATTGTAAATGGTTGGTTATCTGAAACTTTTAGTGTTCTGAGAGGAATACGCCAAGGGTGTCCCCTCTCGGCCTTATTGTTTGTAATGGCCGCAGAATTAATGGCAAATAAAGTGAGAGAAAATAAGGAAATCAAAGGTCTAGATATTGATGATAAAGGTACTGATCTGAAATTGCTGCAATATGCAGATGACACCTTATTTTATGTATCTGATATAAATTCTTTTGAAAATATTTTAATCGAATTAGAGGTTTTTGGCAAAGTTGCAGGACCGAAGTTAAATAGAGAAAAGACTGTCTTGATTTGGATTGGAACAGCCTGTCAACGATGGTCGTTAACTTGTTTTGGCTTACATTGGACAGATGGGCCAGTAAAATACTTAGGACATCATATCGCACCTGATCTGCAGTGTGCTTTAAAGATTGATTGGGAAAATAAATTAGAAAAAATGCAAAAACTGCTAGATAACTGGAGAAAAAGAAACCTGACTTTGTTTGGAAGACTGACTATTATTAAATCACTTGCAATTAGTCAAGTAATACATTTAATGATTGTTGATATAATACCGTCTACTTTTTTGATAAAACTTAATAGCCTGATATTTAAATTTCTTTGGAAAAGTAAAATTGAAAAGGTAAAACGATGTATTGTTACTGAGGATTATTGTGAAGGAGGAATACGAATGATTGATGTTAAAAGGCAAATGTTTAGTTTTAGGTTGAAGTGGCTTGGGATGTTTTTAGATAATACAACAGGAAATTGGAAAGATATGTGTAAACATTGGTTTGACTGTTTGGGAGGGCTGCATCTACTCCTCAATTGCAATTATACTGATTATACTTTAAATCTCTTAAAACTTAGAAACGTCCCACATTTTTACATAGAAATATTACATGCATGGTACCTCATAAACAAATACACATCCGCTGAATGTCAGACACAGAAGCATGTCGACGAAAATATTTTATGGTATAATCAAGATATTGTTTTTGAAAAGAAAATGTTATTTTATGAAGACTGGTATAAAAGTGGTATTATATATTTAAATGATATTTTTAAAGATGGTACTTTTGTTTCAGTAAATGAATTATTTATCCGCCTTAATACTAGAAGAAGTAAACAATTTTTGATTTTTGACTATACAAAGCTACAAAAATCAATTCCAAAAATTTGGATAAATGATAAGCATAGGGTACCTTTGGTTTTCAAAGACCATAACCTCTCTATCCCCCACTTTGTATTTGGAAAATCAGTTAAGCCTGTTAGTCTTTTGAGTAGTAAACAGTGGTATAATATGATCAGTTTTGAACAAATTAAAATAAATAAATGTTGTTTGTATTGGGAAGATGTCTTGCAGAAGGACGTTAAATGGTCTTCTGTTTTTGATAGGAATTTGATTGGGATAAAAGATTTTCGTCTACGTGAATTTAATTTCAAGCTTTTATATAATATGTTACCAGTCCGTAACAATCTGTTCAAGTGGGGTCTCGCATACGATAACCTTTGTTTAAAATGCAAAAAAACTGAAGATCTGCTTCATGCTTTCATTTCATGTAAGGCAAATGAAAGGTTCTTTAAGTATTTAAAGGACTTAGTTTTACGTGCTTTCAATCTTAGAATAGAGATAGATATTGTTTTATTACTCAAAATGAATTCGCAAACCGAAATCGATTTGACAATGACTATTGCTTTTTGGTCGATTTATAAAATGATTACTTTTCGTAATAAGTATGGGTATGATAATAGAGATTTGAGTTTGATTTACTTATTTAAGAGAGAAATGACTAACAGAATAGAAATAAACGAACATTTGAAAGTACAAAATATGAAATTTCCTGCGAACTTGCTTAGTTATATTTGAGTAAATAACTTGTGTATTATTGATGTTTTCATTGATTTGCTAAATTGTAAGCAAAATTATGTTACTGTTTGAATATTGAATAAACACCTCTAAGAGGCAAAGAGAAAAAAAAAAAAAACATTTTTGGAGCCTGACCCAATAACTCGTCAAGGTATATTATATGTTGGAGATTACCGAAATTATGATTATCTAGATATTTTCAATTCTAGGAAGTAAATTTAGCCATCACACCTCATACCGGCGGATGTCCCTATAAAGTGGCCTATAAGCTACAGGGCCCTTTAGATAATGCCCCTCTGGCCGTTCGGAGTGCGCGCCACCCTACCGATCTTGCAGCCAGGCGCGGATCCAGGATTTCTTAGGGGGGGGGGGGGGGGGGCCCAAATTTGAAATTATGCGAGCCAAATATTGGTACGTAATGGTGACCAACAATGACGTAATGCGGGGGGGGGGGGGGTCGGTGCAGGGAGGGGCGAGTTTCCCCCTCCCTCCTCCGCGAACGCGGAAGATTTGACGTTTCATTAAATTATTAGAGAAAGAAGACGATTCGTTGTACCCTTCTCAAAAATAATTTCGTGTGAATTTAGTTTTTCCCCTCCCGCGCGAAGCGCGGAAAATTTTACGAATTATTAAATTATTACGATTCTTTGGAGAGTTCTCGACTCTTAATCCTCGTCTGAATTCAGGTTCCCCCCCTCCCGCGCTTCGCGCGGAAGCTTTTTAAGTTTCCTTTAATCATTAGAGAAAGAAGACGATTCGTTGTACCGTTGTCGACACTAATCCTCGTCTGAAATCAGTTTTCCCCCTTCCGCGCGAAGCGTGGAAGCTTTTACGATTCATTAAATCATTAGAGAAAGAAAACGATTCGTTATACCGTTCTCGAAAACAATCCTCGTCGGAATTTAGTTCCCCCTACATCCCGCGCGAAGCGCGGAAGGTAACATTAAATCATTAAAGATTCGTATTACCGTTCTCGCCTCTGAATCCTCGTCTGAATTCAGGTTCCCCCCCTCCCCCCTCCCGCGCTTCACGCGGAAGCTTTGACGTTTCACAAGAAAATTTTACGATTTATTAAATTATTACGATTCTTTGGAGAGCTCTCGACTCTTAATCCGCGTCTGAATTCAGGTTCCCCCCCCCCCCCCTCTCGCGCGAAGCGCGGAAGCTTTTACGTTTCATTAAATCATTAGAGAAAGAACACGATTCGTTGTACCGTTCTCGACTCTTAATCCTCGTCTGAATTCAGTCCCCCCCCCCCCCTCCCGTGTGAAGCCCGGAAGCTTTTACGTTTCATTAAATCATTCGAAAGAAGACGATTCGTTGTACAGTTCTCGACTCTTAATCCTCGTCCGAATTCAGGCTCCCCCCCCCCCCCCCCCTCCCGCGCTTCGCGCGGAAGTTTTGACGTTTCACAAGAAAATTTTACGATTTATTAAATTATTACGATTCTTTGGAGAGCTCTCGACTCTTAAGCCTCGTCTGAATTCAGGTCCCCCCCCCCCCCCCCTCTCGCGCGAAGCGCGGAAGCTTTTACGTTTCATTAAATCATTAGAGAAAGAACACGATTCGTTGTACAGTTCTCGACTCTTAATCCTCGTCCGAATTCAGGTCCCCCCCCCTTTTAAATTTCATAATGTTATGAGAGAAAGAAGACGATTGGCTGTACAGTTCTCGACTCTTAATCCTCGTCTGAATTCAAGTTCCCCCCTGCCGCGCGAGGGCGGAAGTTTTTAATTTTCATTAGATCATTAGAGAAAGAAGACGATTTGTTGTACCGTTCTCGAAATAATCCTCGTCGGAATTTAGTTTCCCCTCCATCCCGCGCGAAGCGCGGAAGCTTTTACATTTCATTAAATCATTAAAGATTCGTATTACCGTTCTCGCCTCTGAATCCTCGTCTGAATTCAGGTTCCCCACTCCCGCGCTTCGCGCGGAAGCTTTGACGTTTCACAAGATTATGAGAGAAAGAAGACGATTCGCTGTACCGTTCTCGATTCTTAATCCTTGTCTGAATTCAGTCCCCCCCCCCCCCCTCCCCTCCTGAGCGAAGCTTTGACGTTTCATTAAATTATTAGAGAAAGAAGACGATGCGTTGTACCGTTCTCTATACTCTTAATCCTTTTTTCAAAGGTGTTCTTTGTCTGCTCCTTTTTCTTCCTACGTCCTCTTCCGATTTGGGGGACCGCCCCCCCCCCCCCCCCTTGGCTACGCGCCTGCGGTCAGATAAACACATTTTGATACCTTGTCCGACCCCGCAAGCTCAGGGGTTTAAGGCAATAAATTGCGGTCAGATAAGCATTCAAGGGCCCGCCATAGGGCCCCTGGTTGGGTCGAGGCGGCTGAGCCGGCCCCGGAAGCTTAGGGATTTTAGGCGTTTAATTAAGGTCAGATGAGCATTTTTTTGTATACCTTATTATTTTATGACATTGGCAGGTCACTATTTTGCGTGGGTTCCAGGGGGCGGAGCCCAAAAAATCAGGGGTTTTAGGCATTAAATTACCGTCAGATGAGTATCTAAGAACCCGCCGTAGGGTCCTAGTGGAATCCAGGGGCAGAACGGCAGAACCCCGGGAGTTTAGGGGTTTTAGGCATTTAATCACGGTCAGATGAGCATAATAGATGCCTCATTCATTTTTAACACTGGCAGTTAACTATTCTTTCTTTCTTGCTCTCATTCTATTTTATTACTCTTTAATATACTTTTTCAAAAAAGTGGGGGGGGGGGGGGGGGGGGGGGGTGGGGAGGGAGCTCGAGGCTCCCAATCCCCGCCCCACCTCGGGCCTGACATGTCAATCTCAAGAATCTCAAGAATCTCAAGAATCATATTTCTTGCCTGGCTGTAAATTAGTAATTTGTCATTCTCCAACAAACACATACAAACGTATTTACTCAAAAGTGAGGAAAAATCTCGGAAATTATGTCATTTCTTTCCCTTTCCTTCCTTCTCTCTTATTTTTTTGATTGGGGGGGGGGGGGGGGGGGTCAACAGCCTGGGAGGCAAGGCCCTTTCGCCCCCCCCCCGATCTCCTTCTTCCCCCTTTTCTTTTTTCTTCCTCTTCTTTCTCCCCCTTCTCTCCTCTTTCCCTTTCCTTTTCCTTTCTTCTCTTTTTTTTTTTGCGGGGGGGGGGGGGGCCAAGGCCCGCTCGGCCCCCCCTGGATCCGCGCCTGCTTGCAGCCGTCATCCATTGCCCCCCCCCCACCTCTCCCTCTCTCCCTCTCTCTCTTTCTCTCTCTCTCTTGTTTGATCAAAATCGGTTCAGAGACGGCTGAAATATCCATAAATATAACGATTTCTATATTTTGTGTACCACCACAAATATTCGATAGGTCGATAGTTTGAAAAAGCGCCTTTTACGTAGTATTTCAGCCAATGCCGATGTTGGCTTTTTTGTTAGCTTTTTCATGTTGTTTATATAAAGCCCAACCAGCTGACCCATGAATTGTTATTATTAATTAATCAATTAATTAACGGTCACCATATTTTTTTGAAACTGGAGCTGAAATTGTATGATCGTATTGGCTAAATTTCACACATTTGGGGTTCTAAAATTACCTTCATAGCAATTTTAGGTCCTCAAATGGCACTAGATCTATATAGAAACATTAACCTTGCACTTTGAAGGAAATTGCGGTCTGAAAACAGAACTGAACTATCCCTTTAAATATTTAGTTATCCTTTCGCATATGCATATTTCGATTTACATATAGGAAATTCTATCTAATATTTCGATTTTGATGTCAAAGATGTGTAAATATAGTACACAATTTTGATAACTCGACAACCCGTAGGGTCGAGCTATCCATTGTAGATGGTCGGATAGTCTAGGGCTGTACACAGTAACCTGTGAAGTTGAGTTGTCTCGATCCTCTGAAATGACGTCACTTATCCGCGGGAATCTCTGAAAAGATTGTCCAACTCAAGACCAAGACTAGACTAGGTAAGTGCGAAAATAATTTGATTTCGTGCATTTTATATGCCTTGAATGAATAGTAAG
>JAVYIG010002690.1:0-41240 GCA_035222895.1 Strongylocentrotus droebachiensis | reverse complement strand
AACATACATAGATGTGCTCAGAGAAGGCATGGGACTGATAGCTGAAGACCTAGGGAATGCCATGTTAGATAAGAAGTCCTTGTCCATTATATCAGGAGAAACAGAAAGGACTCAGCTAAAGTAAAAGTACTGTACTTACTGCATCTTTCATAATTCTTGTGATGACTGAAAGAGGCAGATTGAGGTCTTCTGGTCTCTCTGCCATGGTTCAGTCACTAATGATCACCGGCAGAACACTAGTTTTAAGATAAAAGAGACAAAAAGAGCGAGAGGGGGATAGTCAAATTCTGAGAATGATTTTAAAAATGCTTGTGTGTTTAAAAAACACCATCTCCAACACCGAACTTGAAATCTAGTGTTGAAATCGAGAGTTGGTGAATGGGAGAATTACACGTACATGTAAATCGTCAACACCAGCCTCATTTCAAGGTGAGTGTTGTGTTGGTGTTCTCACAACACCAACACCAGCTGTTGACACCGAATGTGAAATCGCTCATTGTCTTAATGCCTGGCAATACCTCTTAATCAGTATAGATAGGGTCCCTATTGACCGCGTGAGGGCGATATTGCAAAATCACCGTCTCGCTGCATTGGACTCTTTGTCACCGAACGTGCTTTTGTGCAGCGTCGTATGTGTGTGTGCCAATACGAGGGGCGGAAGAATTTCACTTTCTTTATTTGTGATTCACCTCTCATGAATATTTATAAGCACTTACCTTATTTGGAAAACTTTACGAAGCTTCTGACATCAGAATCACCGTCAACCTGATCTGTCTTTGCCTTCAAAATCACCTTTCAGCTCAGTAGTAAGTGCAATTTTGACAGTGTATGAGCGATTATTTGTTGCTGTTCTTACGAAATGAACTATGAGACCGGTAGGGACCACCTTAAAGTGTGGTATTATCGGAAAGTTTATGTAATTTGTGATTGAATGTTGACAACTCCAGAGGCCCACAACCTTTCAGCGATAGAACATACCAGTGCTAATGATACACTTCCCGCCCCGGCCGGGTTCAATTTTGAGAGATTTCGCGTACGGAAGTGGGCAGTATAGTGGCAGTGCCATTTTTGGCAAAAAAAAAAATCTCTTTATTAATTAAATTTGTGATTTAGGGTAAGTTCTCAGTGAATTTGCTTTGCATATATGATGTATAAGATAAATCAGTATACATCTATCGCCATTACGGGAATTTTAATTGGAATTTTATTTTTTCATAATTATGACTAGACTAGTCTATAGACTACACAAGTTTATACAGTTAGGCTTACGTTACGGTTGCACCATGACCATGTGAGAGTATAAGAATTCTTTGTCCTTACCCAAAGATTCACATTCATCCATGTTGTATCGTTGATTCAACATGGTAGAATCGACGATACAATATGGAAGAATCCTCGGGGTAGGACAAAGAATCACCCCCTTTTTGATTTTCCCATCAAAAGACTTCTTCAAATTGTAATTTCAAATTCAAGTGGCCTGTGAGATGCCTAGAGGTTTTGAGCAACCTAGTAAGTCAATACTCCCTTTGCATATTTTGAGATAATGTCGCCAAACCCGCTGTTTGAATCGTTTTCCTATGCAGCCTCTGAAGCTCCGACGCCTTCGGGGTCGTCGTCGGAGCTTCCTAGAGTAACATGTATGCTCAATCTTATATCACTGCCCCACATACCTATTTTTGTGTTATTTTAATCACTCGTTAGTAGAATAACTTCAATAAGTTCGCACTAAAAGGAAATCTAAAAAAGAAAAAATTAAGAAAACAATTCAATACAATGAAATATCATTTTTCATGTCTTACTATTCATTCAAGGCATATAAAATGCACGAAATCAAATTATTTTCGCACTTACCTAGTCTAGTCTTGGTCTTGAGTTGGACAATCTTTTCAGAGGTTCCCGCGGATAAGTGACGTCATTTCAGAGGATCGAGACAACTCAACTTCACAGGTCACTATGTACAGCCCTAGACTATCCGACCATCTACACTGGATAGCTCACCGTACGGGTTGTCGAGTTATCAAAATTGTGTATTATATTTACAAATCTTTGTCATCAAAATCGAAATATTAGATAGCATTTCCTATGTGTGAATTGAAATATTCATTTTCGAAATTAATACTAGACACAGCCAGAGAAAGAGAGAGAGTGAGAGGGGGGGGGGGGGGGGGGGGTGACGGCTGCAATATATAGGGCAGCGCGCACTCCAAACAGAGCAGAGGGGCATTATAAATTTAAAGGGCCTTGTATTACAGATTATTACATGCATAGGCAACTCTTTTTTTGGTGGGGGGGGGGGAGTTTTTTATTATTCTTTTAAAATCCTGTCAACGATTATTGATCATTACACGCAGGGGCGTCGCTAGACCTTTTTCAGTGGGGGGGGTGTAGAGGCCAACGATTACCGACAAAACTAGCCATCAATTACCGACAAAATTAAATGTCCAATATCTACAAATTCAACCCTATAAACCTGGGGCCGAAGGCTAAATTGTTTTTTCCTATGGACTATCTATAGTATTGCATATGCGCAAAATGGTCATTTTCCTCGACGACATAAATATACGAATTATTTCTTCAATTTAGTCAGCATCATAGCTATATATTTTAATGCAGGCGCGGAGCTAGGATCTTATTTTAGAAAGGGGCGGTAGTGAGCAAGAGAATCACTTAAAAGCGCGCTCATTAGGGGGTGGGTGATGGGCCTCCCGCGCGAAGCGCGGAAGCTTAGAGGTTTCCTTAAATTATTAGGAAAAAAAGACGATTAATTGTACCGTTTTCGACTGGTAATCCTTGGCTGAATGAAGTTTCCCCCCCCCCCTCCCGCGCGAAGCGCGAAAGCTTTGACGTTTCATTAAATTATTATAAAAAAGAAGACGATTTGCTGTATCGTTCTCGACTGTATCCTTTTCTGAATTCAGTTCCCCTCCCCCCTCCCGCGCAAAGCGCGGAAGCTTTGACGTTTCATTAAATTATGAGAAAAAGCAGACGACTCGGTGTACTGTTCTCGACTCTTTATCCTTGTCTGAATTCAGTTTTTCCCCCTCCCGCGCGAAGCGCGGAAGCTTTGACGTTTCATTAAATTATGAGAAAAAGCAGACGATTCGGTGTACTGTTCTCGACTCTTAATCCTTATCTGAATGAAGCTACCCCCTCCTACGTGAAGCGCGGAAGTTTTGACGTTTCATTAAATTATTAGAGAAAGAAGACGATTCGTCGTACCGTTTTCGACTCTTAATAAGCCCTATTCATCTGAATTCAGTTTCCCCCTCTCGCGCGAAGCGCGAAAGCCTTGACGTTTCCTCAAATTATTAGAGAAAAACACTATTCCTTGTACCGTTTTCGACTCTAAATAAGCCCTATTAATTTTGTTTGAAATCAGTTTCCCCCTATCACGCGAAGCGCGGAAGCTTTGACGTTTCCTTAAATTATTAGAGAAAGAAGACGATTCGTCGTACTGTTCTCGACTCGTCTAAATGAAGTTTTCCCCTTCCGCGCGAAGCGCGGAATTTTTGGCGTTTCATCACAATATAGAGAAAGGAAGACGATTTATCGTACCGTTTTCGAATCTTATTAAGCCCTATTCATCTGAATTCAGTTTCCCCCTCTCGCGCGAAAGCTTTGACGTTTCCTCAAATATTATTATTAGAGAAAGAACACGATTCGTTGTACCGTTCTCGACTCTTCTAAATGAAGTTTTCCCCTTCCGTGCGAAGCGCGGAATTTTTGGCGTTTCATCACAATATAGAGACAGGAAGACGATTTCTCGTACCGTTTTCGACTTTTAATAAGCTCTATTTTTCTGAATTCAGTTCTCCACTCTCGCGCGAAGCGCGGAAGCTTTGACGTTTCCTTAAATTATTAGAGAAAGAAGACGATTCGTTGTACCGTTCTCGACTCGTCTAAATGAAGTTTTCCCCTTCCGCGCGAAGCGCGGAATTTTTGGCGTTTCATCACAATATAGAGAAAGGAAGATGATTTCTCGTACCGTTTTCGAATCTTATTAAGCCCTATTCATCTGAATTCAGTTTCCCCTCTCACGCGAAGCGCGAAAGCTTTGACGTTTCCTCAAATTATTAGAGAAAAACACTATTCCTTGTACCGTTTTCGACTCTAAATAAGCCCTATTAATTTTGTTTGAAATCAGTTTCCCACTCTCGCGCGAAGCGCGGAAGCTTTGACGTTTCCTTAAATTATTAGAGAAAGAAGACGATTCGTTGTACCGTTCTCGACTCGTCTAAATGAAGTTTCCCCTTCCGCGCGAAGCGCGGAATTTTTGGCGTTTCATCACAATATAAAGAAAGGAAGACGATTCGTCGTACCGTTGTTGACTCTTAAACCTTGTTTGAATTTAGTTTCCCCGTAAAATTGTCTTTAGCTGATATTATAGGAACGTGAAACT
Organism: Strongylocentrotus droebachiensis; assembly: GCA_035222895.1. Lineage (NCBI taxonomy): Eukaryota > Metazoa > Echinodermata > Echinoidea > Camarodonta > Strongylocentrotidae > Strongylocentrotus > Strongylocentrotus droebachiensis. The sequence goes on along the minus strand of JAVYIG010002690.1, from coordinate 36,841 downwards.
TCGAGAAAATACAAGTATTGTAGTTGTAGTCACTCTTAAAGTCGTCACAGTGGATAAGAAGTCACAGTTCGTAGGGAAAAAAAACTTGTCGGCCGACCGACAATATACATCTCACCAACTTCAAACTTCTGCATTGATATAGTACACGAGGATCGAGCAAGAATACCGACACAGCTGACCCGACACAGCAACATATTTACCCGTGTCTTTCTTGCTCCCTCGACGAGACGACTCCACCCAACAACCCCCTTCTCTCTTTTACTCCCACTCCTCCTCTCTCAGACTCTTACCTCCCATCTCTCTCCTCTCTTTCATCTCCCGTTTCTTTTGTTTCCCTTTCACTCTTATTTCTTCTGTTTTCCTTCTTTCTTTTTTTTTTTCCCTTTCTTTCCTCTCCTCCCTCTTTTCTCTTTTCTCTTTCTTTCTTCTCTTTTCTTTTCTTTCTTTTCCTTTCTTTCCTTTCTTTTCCTTTCTTTCTTTTCTTTTCCTTTTCTTTTTTTTCTTTTCTTTCCCTTTCCCTCTCTTTTTCCCTCTCTTTTTTTCCCTCTCTTTTTTCCCCTCTCTTTTTTTCCCCTCTCTTTTTTTCCCTCTCTTTTTTTTCCTCCCCCTTTTCTTTTTTTCCCGACGGCAGCGCAATTTTACCGACAATATCCTGACAGGTGGGGGGGTGTCGCACCCCCCCACACCCCCCCTTTGGCGACGCCCCTGATTACACGGTGATTCATAAACTGTTATACCTCACAATTTTATTTTTACCATTTTAAGTCACATAGATTGGAAAAGAAGACCTTCGGGTTATAGTTATTAAGTTAATCTTTTTCTTTTCATGTGACTTTTTTCCAAATATACTCTTGTTTTGCATTCACTGATTTTCTTTGTCTTTGCATAATAAATAATAATAATTATAGTAACTAAAGTAGGGACATCCGCCGGTATGACGAGATCTCCCTGGTATGAGGTGCGATGGCTAAACTTCCTAGATTTAAAAATATCTAGATAAGCGGAATTTCGGTAATTTCTCCAACATAATATACCTTGACGAGTTATTGGGTCCGGCTCCAAAAAAGTTTGTTGTTGGTTGTATAGGGCTTAATTTCATAGATTTTTTCTTTACATAGCAAATTGTAAAGGAGCGGTGTTTCCGTTTTCGTTTCACTGATGACAACTAAAAAAAATAATAACTTTCCTATTCTTAATCGGCTCAAACTGCCACTAATTTGTTTCTTTAAATTTTTGCTGTTATTATAACCAACTTAATATCAGGGTGGGCTTCCCTTTTCAAATGCAAAAACTGTCTAAAGCTCTGTCGCTTTTCTCCATCGCATACAATTTTGCAACCCCAAATATAGCGCATATATAAATCTTTAGAATGCAAGTCGTTCTGCCTTTGCTTCTAAGCAAAATTTAATGTGCGGCCTTTTTTTTTTTTTTGAAACTCCGCCCCCTCCCCCCCTCAACAAACAAAAAACTCTGGGAATTCTGGTTTGTATTATTGAGACGACAATAACTTTCCTATTCTTAATCGGCTCAAACTGTCACTAATTTGTTTCTTTAAATTTTTACTGTTATTATAACCAACTTAATATCAGGGTGGGCTTCCCTTTTCAAATGCAAAAACTGTCTAAAGCTCTGTCGCTTTTCTCCATCGCATACAATTTTGCAACCCCAAATATAGCGCATATATAACTCTTCAGAATGCAAGTCGTTCTGCCTTTGCTTCTAAGCAAAATTTAATGTGCGGCCCTTTTTTTTTTTTGAAACTCCGCCCCCTCCCCCCCCACCCCCCTCAACAAACAAAAAACTCTGGGAATTCTGGTTTGTAATATTGAGACGACAATTTTTTGGCCCAATTATTGTTTGCCCCGCGCGAGATAAACCCGAGATCTTTCCTCCATGAATTTGTGCACACTTCTGTAGATTTTAGCTATGTTTTCTAAATGCTAGTAGTAGGTGATTTTACTTGTATTGTTGAAATAGATTGGTGATAGGCATGAATCACAACATCATCTGAGCAGCAGCGAGCCAATTTGGTCGGCCTATATTAATTTGAGACTCCCCTTAATTACAGGGGCTGCTAATGCATGTGACCGTTCAACTTGTCAAATAATTATTTATTAGCCTTCCTAGCTGGATTTAAGTGGCTATATTGTTCGCAATTGCACTTTAATCTACACTAAAGGGGATTTCAGCTACTAGAAGAGCGACAATCTCTAGCTATCTGCATACACATTTTTTAAAGCTTTTTTTTTACCGTTATTCAGATTTTCATACAAAAAATGATAATGAGTAACATAATTGTTCTTACAGTATAAACATAGTACATTGTCTCATACATTATAAACACAGACATAGTTTTAAATATTTTCCATCAGTATCCAAACTAATATAGTACATGTTCAATAAAGTATACAAATTGTGATAATTCAGTTCAGTCCAGTTCAGTTTATTAAAAAACACATAGCATAGTAATCATGACGAACAAACATGATCCAAATTGAGGCCCCAAAAAGCAATGCTTGTGAGTGGGGCCCCTGTGGAGGATAGACATCTCAATCCCAGCGGATTGGCAAAGAGACCAAGGAACAATCTTTACAGTATAAACGTATCTTCTATGCAAATGTATTAGTTTAATATAAATAAAAGCAATATGAAAAAAGACTTCTTATATAAACAAAAAGTATAAGATATATGAAGGTACTGCGAGTAAGTGTTAGAGCGCCATCCGCGTTATAATTAAGAAAGTGTTTATGTCTCATCCGTGAGAAGCAAAAGGTTGGGACTTGTTTTTACGGTTTATTAAACTTTATTTACGATTTATCCTCAAAATGTTCCTGTAATCGATGTCTCCTTGAAGCCCAAGAGAAAAAGGTGTGTATCTTATTTTAATCATGCAACAGAAGAACTCATGACAATGATATGATCCTAGTCCAGACTGTATTTTTGTAGGTTCTGTTAACTGTTGTCCCATGTAATAAATATCGTGTGCGGTTTATTATTGTTGGAAGGGTACGATCTTTTGAATTCTTTTGAATTCTTTTGGAGGAAGAGGCATAGAGACACTGAGAGAGTAGAAGAGAAAGAAAAAGATGACAAAGGTATGAGCTAAGCAAAACAAGACGAGCTCAAACCGAGCCTCAAAATAAAAGTGAAGAAACTAGAATTCTAGATTAAATTTAGAAATTAATAAAGGAGCGGGTGATCGGACGTCGGATGCATGGTAAAATCCCTTTAAAATACATTGCATATATCTAGTAGCATATCACATATCCCACACATACCATAACATGTCAGAGTCACTGAAGAACCACATTTGCAATGGAAAATATATCCTTAAATATCACATTTTAGCGATGTAATCGGCGGTCCCGCTACCTGAATCTGAAAAATGAGTATCTTATGCGTGTCTGTAACTTGTAAGGAATATGGGTACCATTAAATGAGCTGTATTTCAAGTATTTTCAGATTTAGAGTACGATTTTGTGTGAGTCGCAAGCTCAAAAGTATCTCATCGCATGTATTAAATCAATGCAGCCGGATACAGCAGCGCACATACGAGCACACACACTAATTCAGATTCCAATTTCCAATCACCGCAGAGGTAGTTTTCGGCACGGCGTGCTCTGGCGTGGGATACCTGCTCCGGCCGCTAGTGCTATAGATCAGCGGGGAAACGCACGGCGCGCGCGCTTGCTTCCTATTGACTTTGTACATGCGGCTGAAAACTGCCTCACTAGGCCGATATAACTACCTCCGAAACAGTGTACGGTAAATGGAAATGAATATTGTCATGGCATTCTGTGATTCTTTTTTTGTTTAAATAATAATAGTATTTGCTTCATGATTTGAACAAGAAATGATAATAAATAGGAAGTTAAGAGTCCAAAAAATAGGATTTTGTCTTAAGTGGCCGAAAAACCCCTCCTTTAATCTAGGTCTAAGAAAGAAGGAAAAAGGAAGTAAAGAAAGAAGAAAGGAAAACAAGAAGCAAGGAGACGAACAAGATGATACTGGAGTGGAATAATATAATAAAGAAGAGTAAAAATGGAGAAGTAGAAGCAGGAGAGGATGCATTTTTTATGGTACTGTAAACTTAATATTCGCTGATTTTGCGCTCAAGTCGGTGTCCGTTTATATTAAAATCCGCGAAGATATAAGCATGACTTCTTATGCATGTTTTGAACGGAATGAATTGCGTACAACGCAAATTTAAGAACCCACAAATATGTTTTGGGGTTGCTCAGCATGAAAAATGAATCGTGCTAAAATAACAACGTTTACAGTAGTCCATTCATCTATTATTAGATCATCGCCATTACTTTATTTTGCATCTTCTCTCTCTTCCTTAGATCAAGCCAAGAACCGTATTCCACAAACTTCTGTTTCGGAAGATGTTAATAGATTTGGAAAAATGCCTCCAAAATTTAAGCGACACCTTCGAAGTGGGGACCTTGCAGGTTCTAATGATGTTGAAAGGGTGAGTCACATTTCATTCCATAGGTTTTCCATAGGGTTTGAAGTATAATATATCAAACACCTCTATCTTGGGACTGTTCCATTTTTGATTTTGTCTAACGTTTATCAGAACATGCCTTTGTGTACAGCTGTTTGCAATTCAAGTGAAGTAATTACTTTTTTGTTGAAAGTCTAGGATCGTCTATAAAGTCGTGTAACATATACATGTACATAATCCAGTGTAATCTCAATAAGAGGTCAGCAACTGTAGGCCTATAGGCCGCCTATCACCAGTTACTGTTATTTCACTTGCAGGAATCCCTTGTATTGTAAATTATTGTCTTGTCCCTTTCTCGTCTCTGTTGGCATCCCACTTTTCCCCCTATTTTGTAGTTCCTTTTGTAGTTACGGAGTTGTTAATTTAATTACTTATTATTCCTAAGTATCATTTGAGGTGTTCACACTTGTACAAGCATTGCTTTTAGTGGGCCCTTCTGTTTCCAACATGTATTTCTACATTTGTTTTAAATGTTTATAATTGATTTGTAATGTTTTGTTGAAATAAATTGAAATTGAATTGAATTGAATTGTATTCTTTCAAGTGGTACATGTACATTTGACCAGTCAGGCTAAGCAGAAGATTTAACCGTGTCTTTGTACCTTCCCTGAGGAATTTGGTGCATCATTCATTCAATCTATGTGGTGTAGCAAATGTTAGTAAAACTTGCTTCCTTACATTCAAGTCTATTTACAGTCTAGGCCGATTTGCTAAATTGTGTTCATGTTTGGCAGACTTTGTGATGATCTAATTGATTTCTTTGATCTATTTTCTTTCTAGGTAAACCTGTTGGGTGAATACCATGATGATGATGAAGAAGAAGATTTCTTTTATGAGCGGAGTCCTGTGCCAAAACCTGGACAAAGTAATCAGAGTAGCTCCAAAGTTCAAAAGTATGAGCACAAATAGTGATGCAGATTTAGATTATATTATTATATAAAGGCCACCTGTCTATAGTGGCCACTAATTTCTGTTTCCCTTGGATAGCCCAGGGAGTAACTGACATCTCCCTGGATAGCCTTAATACACAGGGATGACTGTATCATTTTTTAATGATCTGTAAGAAATTGGATGCTTGGATCAAATATTCCTTCTTGTCCAATGTACTATTGAAGGTACATGTATCAACTAAGTATGCAATATCACAATTACACAGCATTTGTCACATATTGTTTAGTGTAATTCTGAGTTAACAGGGAGAAATGGCAGTCATGTGTGAACTTTTAAAGATATCTCTATGACATGTGGATTAGAAATAGAATCCTTAAAAATGTAAAATTCCAAACCGTTGAATATCCTAATACTTTGAAGTGTTACAAGAAATTAAACTTCAGCATGTTGAATTTGTACCAATCTGATTATCATAATTTAAATTATTTTGATAGTGTGATCAGTACATTTTACTCTTGGTGGTTTGTTTTTGAAGCAAATAGAATTTGAATTATAATGAAGCTGCTGTTTGTAAGTTTCAGTGCTGTGAATTTCTGGTTTAGATAAGGTATCTAGCTCTGGTAGAGGAAAAGAAACGGGAATGAAATGTGTTATAATATACAGTTTTTTCTTCTTGTTTTTCCACTTGTATCAAGAGATAAATGCCATAGACACGTGTCTGTTGATATATCCTCCATGCTTTAGATTTATTTGTTCATCCAACTGATTTTGTTCTCTTACAGAGTACAAGGTCAGGTCGATGAAGTGGTAGGAGTCATGAGGGGAAACATGGAGAAGGTCATGGACAGGGGAGAAAAGCTTGAAGATCTAGAAGATAAGACAGGTATGGTCAAAGAAACTTTTTATTGGAATTATTAGTGAAACAAAAGTTTGGTAAATATAATGAGATTAGGGCTTAGACTGAGATAGCGTTTGGGGGTTATGGATAGATACAGACTGCATAACCACAGAAAGTCATTGTCAGAAAATCTTAGACTGCCAACCTTATTAATGTGTATGCCAGAGATTGGACAGCATGGAATAGTGCCATGAAGATTTCAACATCCAACCACACAGTTTTGGACAAGTGGAATGATGATGGTGGTAGTGGCAGTGTGTGTCCATATTTGAAGTTAAGAAATTGACCTGTATTAGACACAGACGGCAGGTCCAGTTATTACTGATACACCAACACACACAAAATCTTCTATTTTATATTTTGTAGAGGACCTTATGTTCAGTGCATCCATCTTTAAAGTTAGTGCCAAGGGTCTAAGGTCACATTTCTGGTGGCAGCAATGCAAGGTAACCTTTCTCTCCATCATTCTACCTTTCTTGATTGTCAGTTCTATTTATATTGAATAAGTCTCTCCTAAAGACGTACAACCCATATTTATTCATGTATGATGAAAAAGAAAAAAAAAGTTGCAGAAACCAATAAAACATATCAAATCAAATCAAATCAAAGGCTTCTAATACTTTGTGGTCTACATTTATTCATGATGTAATGTTTTGTTTATATATGGATTATATGCCAAACAGACTAGACAAATTTGTATAAATTTAGTTCTCATATCTGTTATTTTCTGTATTAAATGTATTTATTGTGAAAAATAGACCAACCTTTTAAATAATTAGTCATACAAACTGATTAATCAGACAGGTTTTAATTTTTTCTATAAGTAGATTTGACACAAGTGCTTGAACAGTAAATGTAGACTGATCATACACAAGGACCCTTTTTCTTTGGTGTTTTGTTGTTGTTGTTAAGAACGGGATAACCACAATTTACGCTGTATGGATTACTGTATGGTTCTATGTTTATGCTGTCTTGTAGATGCGGATCCTGATGTTAGTGGTGGTCGTTGTTATCCTTCTCATCGTTTTAAGTAAGTTTCAGTGAAAGAAGGAATTTAAATACAATCAAACCTGTCTTCTTCTTCTTATGGATAATCTGCCTCCTTCAAAGATTCTTGCAGATGTATAGTACTGGTCTTTTATGGTCAGTTGGTCACCCAAGGGAAACAAAAAAAGTGGCCACTGTAGACAGGTTTGTTTATTGAGGGAGAGAAAAATACATGGGCACTATATAAAGGAAGCCTTTATAGAGAGGTGGTCGGCTAAGATAGGTTTGACTGTATTTAAATCATACCTTGGTATAATTATTGAATACACCAATAGCAGATTTACAGAATATTCCAACCGAATTTGTGCCTGCATTAATGATAATTATACTAATAATTCTTTACCTACATGTATTATAAGGCACACAAATCTGCCTGAACGAGACACCCTTGAATGCATATGATGATAAGCAATTAGATAACTGAACTCTTTTCTATTCTCCCTTTAATGTCCAAATGATGTTTGATTGTCTAATAACATTTACCACCAAATCACAGATTAGATGGAATCTCCCTCAAAATTCACATTTTGTTTAATATGTTGAAATATCAAAATACCAGTGTAAAGAAAAATATAAGATTTGTTACGAGTGGCATTGGAGACTACCAACCAAATAATGGAAGTCATTACATTTTGAAACATGGTATTTCTAACATAAACAACAAATTATTGTTCACCATTTAATTGCCATAGACATTTCAAATTTTCCACCTTGTATATTTTCCCCCTTTCTTCATTTTTTTAATGCAGTTCCAATCATTTTGAAGACCAGAAACAAGTAACACCGGCTGTCTACTAGCATGGCTAGTTTGAAAGAAAGACAAAGAGGTTTGGAATAGATCAAGTTGTGAAAGGGACTACTGTAGATCTGTAGATAATGAGATCTGTTGTGTATTCAAGCAATAGATCATCAGATCATTAGATCTTAATAGAAGAAATTTCTGGTTATTTGTGTCGTTTATACCAAATATTTTCATTCAGAGGATGCATGGTAGGTTTTTAATACTTTGGAGGCAAAAGATAAGTTCAGAAACAGAATCGATAAATGATGTGTTAAAGATATTCTTACCATATAATATGTCTATGTATCAAAGACCTTATGTACGCTCTACATGTACTTATTTATTGAATCGCAGAGTTGCAAGGGATTGTAGCCACTCTCTATATACATTGAGTTTCATATGATTTTCAAATAGAATGGAAATGAAATTAAACATGTAAGTTTTGAAATGTCTGCTTTATTTTGTATATTGTGCTCATCTATGATGTGAATATTTTATAATTTTGTATCACATCATCTCATATCTGATAAGAACTTATTTTAGTGCAATACATGTAGCATTTTGATGCATTTATATTTTTATTTACATTTGTTGTATGTATATTTGTAGTTAGATTATTACATACATGTCAGCTGCCTGCTATACCGTGTGAGTCAGAAAAAAGTTTACACCTAGAAAATTGCTGATTATTAAAAAATTATCTATGAACAGTAAATTATTATGCATCTTATGAAAGAGTGTGTTATCCCAAAACGTTTGGTATCATTTTTGTGTGGTATGTGTTTTTAGCTTGGATGAACTGGAGGCATTGTTTGCGAGAGTGCAAAAATTGACTTGTGCCCAAGTGATGCCTACAGTATTTATTATGCTTGGACTAGCGGAGTGAGAGAATGAATTGAATTGAATGTATCAAATGAAATGCATTGCATATGCTTTTTGCAGAAGTAAAGACACACAACACACAAACACGCGCACAAATGTTTGTTGATATTTTATATTCAATATTTGATATGTGTGGTCTGATTAATTTTGTTAGGGATGTTATTTGGATCTGCAAAGACGGAATAAATACCCAAATCCCAATTGTTTTATTCAAACATCACATCAGCAACTTTGGCGCAAGTCAATTTTTGCACTCTCGCAAACAATGCCTCCTGTTCATCCAAGCGTGAACACATACCACACATAATGATACTAAATGATTCAGGATAAAACACTGTTTCATAAGATGTATAATAATTTACTGTTCATAGATGATTTTTATAACAATTAGCAATTTTCTAGGTGTCAACTTTTGTTTGACTCGCACTGTATGTACATGTTTATTAAGGCCATTATGACCATGTATAGTTATTTCAGTGGCAGTACTTATGGCCTTTATTGCAGGCATGCAGCAAGTAAGCTTGTTTCCCCAAGGTCTATAAGGCATTGCTTCCCAAAAACCGTCATAAATACAAGTTAGTCAACGTGCATCGTTTCATTTTAATACACATGTTTCGATAGGATGTGAGTAAACAAGTAATTTTGACGGCTTTGGAAGATACTTCCCTGGCCTATGTTAATTAATTGAGGATTTGAATCAAAGTTTAGTTCATGACAATGTCTCAATATTGGCCAATAAGAAGAAACTCTGTTTTTTGGCAGGTATAGTCTGTTAACCCATAGCAATTCACAGCATTCTCAGGGGTCTAATTAAATCACTTTTTCCTCCTCAAATTGGCACAAATTATTCTTATTTTCTACTACTACACATATGAAATGAATCAATTTGTACACAAAAACACTGATTATAAATTCAACCTTGCATTGCCAATCTAGAGACTGTAATGATTATATACCGTTGAATAATTCCTATTTACGAATGGCACATTGTACTGCATTAAAAAAGGACTCAACTTTTTTTTTTGCTGTTTTTTTGTTGTTGCTCATGTACAAGGTTCAAGTCCTTTCTATGTGTAAACCCTGTTATTGACAATGACAGCCATTGTGATAGTGAATTGCCATGTACCCTCATAGTGACCATGTGGTAGGAATACTCCCCTCTGTGGTGCACGATGTGTACGAGTTGCATCAATTCCAATGATTTTCAATTCAACAGAAAGGGCCCCTAGTCTAGAAATGGCTGAGAATTTATGTTTGTCAATTAAGACAAATAGAATTAAAGAGAGACAGAGGAAATAATGTTTCTCATTAGTGTATATGTTTAAAACTATTCAAGAAATACAGATATTTGTTTTGCCAAGTGTTTTATAGTTCTATAGGACTGCAAAATATTCTTTTTTACGTATTGTAAAGAATGATTACAAAATTATGCTTTTTTTTTTTAATGATCGGAATGTGTACAGTAGGTGTAGCATAGATAACATGTATTTGACACTCTGGATGTATTGATATTTGTGAAATACTAAAGATTTAATTTGATATATATAATTGCTGAAAGAATGATAGATTTTTATTGTAAAACTGTATTTAGCACTTGAAGATATGACTACAGACACAGAGATTGTTGTAAGGGGAGTCACTGCATAAATAACCAGGGGGGGGGGGGCAAAACCCTAATAATTTGTAATAGGTATCAATTGATCTAGGGGACCATCTTGCACTTGTTGATGTACTATAGCACGGGTGGCCAACCTTTTAAAGCTTGCGGGCCACAGCTAACGATTGGCATAACTTGGCGGGCCATAGGAAGTCTTCTCCCCCCCCCCCCCCCAAAAAAAAAAAAAAAAAAAAAACACTCATGCAATACGTGTACACACCTGCCATTTTGCAAAAACAAGCAAACAACAAAATCAGTGAGAAAAAAACAACGGCGGGAGAAAAGGGCTGCAAGTTTGAAGACAAGTATGCATGGTATTTCAAACATATTTCTTGATTCACAACATTAATTTGTATAATTATGTACAAACTGAAATTAACACGGCGAGTGATGTTAATGCCCGGGGGATTTGGCTTAGACAGGGGTGTGCCGCTCAAGCCCCAAAACCCCTACCCATTATTAGGGGTCATTTTTCTCGAAAAAGGGACACAGTTTCCTCAATTTTCGGGTGTTTTGGGGGTGTTTGCATAGCAAACGCCCGAAAAAAATGTGAAATGTTTTAAGAAGCGGCCCCATTTTTAATGGTATTTTTGTTAGAAGTGGGACCCATGTTTAGGGATTTTTTGTTACAAAGTCACCCATGAGAGCGGCACACCCCCGTATGTGATATGTGAATACCCCCCTATGTAATGAGAGAAAATTTTAGGAGTTTTGTATCAACCACGTAACGATTCAATATGTTGTGAATGATGGGAACAAATAATGGAAATAGAGATAGCCGTTTGTAAATGTTTTAACCTTTTTCATCGCTGCTATGCGGGCCGCATTTCATTTATGAGACATTTTTATTATCACTTCTTCAATGCTCCGCGGGCCGCACCAGAAAAGCATGCGGGCCGCAGGTTGGCCACCGGCACCCGTGTACTATAGTACCCTGAAAATATGCAGTGGAAAAAAAATTAGCCGGCATTTAGAGCAAGGGGATCCCTTAAACACGTAGACACTGAACAAGCTTTTACAACATCCCATGTCTCAAAAACCGGTTTTGACTTCTGGGTCACATGGGGCTATCTATGAAAAGACATGTGGCAAGAGAATGGTAGAGAATGAAAGAAGAGCTGAATAGAGAGATAGAGAGAGTGAGAGATATGAGAGAGGAAGGTAGAGAAAGATTAGAGCAGGCCTTCTCAACTGGCGGCGCGCGCGCCACTCGTGGCGCTTGCGGTCAGTCAGAGTGGCGCGCAGCTGTTCCAAAAAAATAACAAAAAATAAAGAAAAATTGAAAAATAACATTCAAGAAATAAAAAATAAAAAAAGAATATTTTAAAATAAAAAAACTAAAAAGTTGAGCCCAAATGTAAGCAAGCCATTTTGTTTGTTTTATTTTCACTTCATTTTGACATTTTCCGTGTTTATTGCACCAAAATAACTACATATAAATCAACTTCCAGTGTAGATTTTAGCCAGGAATTGTATTAATTAATTCACATCAATATGAAATTATGATTGATGTTTTATGAAACAAAAAGGTGTTAAAATTGCAACATCTGGGCCTTAAAAAAGCCCTAAAATCCACTAGCTTCCGGGGGCTTCGCCCCCTGGATCCCACCTGCTATCGGCTCGGTCGCTACGCTCCCTCGAAACACAGTCACCAAACATACAGGTTGGCACTTCAACCTCAATAAATTTTTGTTTTGGCGCTTCTAAGAAACTAGTTGAGAAGGCCTGGATTAGAGGATAAGATAAAGAGAAGATTGAAAAAAAAACGTTGGGGATGGTAGAACAAATAGATAACCCCCCCCCCCCCCCCCACGAAAAAGAAAAGAAAAAAATATATAACTGGAGAAGAAATTCCATACCAACATAACACATAATTTTGCTTCTTCTAATATCTTGTGGAAGGATATATCAACCTGCTTATTATCTAACAAAAAAATAAAACAATAACACAAACTGAGAGATAGAGATAGAGAGATTTCCTAATATAAAATGGAGACAAAAGTATATTAAAGCAAGAAATACTCAAACAAAAAGAGGGAAGATATACATAGATCATTCCTTTTAATATCTATCTTTCTTTATATATCACTCTTAATATGTTGACCTTACGAATGTATTAGACATAAAATAAGTAAATGCAAACTCATTATATAAATCACGAGAGCTACTTTTGTGTAGTTTTACATCTTCACCGATCTATAAATCACATCGAATAACATTTCCACTTGTAATAGTTTACTGTCTGTAATAGTGGGCATCACATCGAGGCTTATTATTGCACATAATGACAGTTTGTAATGAGATTTGAATCATAGCGAACTTAAACTTCTACCACACCATCTGAACGACTTGTAAGCAAGAAATGACACTTCTAGTAATCACATGGTAATTCTATTGATAGATATGCATAGAGGAAACACATTTTATATTTACAGTACTCTTTACAAAGCTCAAATGTTTCGTGTAATTAATATCTGAAAAACGACTCCTATCTGACCCTAGACATAATTTGTCTTTCATTCTTGTGTTTTAAAGGCAGGGAATTATACTGATGCTACTTCAGATGTATGAATACTGTCATCTGCTGCTCATAATGTCCCACAATGCCTCGCCAACCGCATGACGCGCGCGTAATGATGCTTGGGTACAGGAACTGGAAATCGCTCTATGTATGCCTTCACCAAAACATGGCGTGATTGAAATTACATTACAGCAGTGGTAGTGAAGACGGTATTAAAATACCCTGCCTTTAACGACTTTGGGTACTAGTAATCAATTTGTTTTCATTTTGCTGTCATACTGGCATGGTCACTTCTATTTTTTGATGCACAAAGCCTTGACAGGTAGATCCCAAATTACATTTCAGAGCTATTCTCTCCTTAAGTTTTGTTTTTTATATTATATTTAATACAAAAATTGGTAGATTTATGAATTAAACCCTAATAACCAATCATTATACAATCCAGTTAATAAATGTACACATAGATTAATGCCGGTTCTTGAAAGAGAAGCACACAGCTCATTTTTAGCAGTTAAAATTTGTTGTCGAATGACTTGTAGAACCTATAAATGATAGGATGTATGTCGGTGACCCCAACACTTTTCTTAAAAATAAACATGAACTATGGTTAACATCCCATTGACTCTTAAGAGGCAAACTTTGAAAGAAGATAACAAGTCATCTCACATGGGCTTCTTATCTATACGTCAACTTATCGTATAGGATGTAGTTCATCATCAAAACTCTGCCCACCATGTATAATACTTAAGCTCAGTGGTAGAGCAGTGGTCTCAAACCTGAGAGTATCCGGCTTCAACACCAAGCCCTTTGCTAAAGCATTAATCCTCATTACCAGGTCAGACTCAGAGAGCATTTAAAACTGTCAGTCCCCCGATTGCTTACTTGCAAGCATACATATGCTTTCTTAGCAGTCAGGTATCAAAATAAACCATCAAAAGCATCTCCTAGAAGTCATTGTTTTGATGAGATATTAAACAGGTAGATACATGTACATCAAATAGATAGAGATTTGGATAATGTAATGTCAAGCTATATACAGTCTAAGTACATATAAACCAGCAATCACATACTATACTAGATGTCTCGGAGCAAATTAGATTTATAGCATTAAAAAGAGAGAATTATCCGAAGGAAAACAAATCATGCCTACACAAATTTCTGACTTGAATACAATATACAGAAAGCTAGTTGTCTACATATATGATTTTAAGTAGGAATAAATACTATACATCAAAACTCCAAGAATTTCATGATTGGAAAATGGTTCCAAATTAATTGTTTAGAGAACTAGCTGCAGATTGATAATTAGATGGACATTTATAGATATCGAGTCATAACAGCACCTACATGTACAAGAAAAACAGCTCATTGAGTTGAAAGTTGGTGATTGAGAATTGGTGTGATACAACCCCCCAATTTTCTATACACGTAACAATTAACTGCTACCCTGTAAATACAAATAAAATATAAAACTACAATCAATGGCAAATCAATAGATCAGGGATTGATTAGGAGGACTAAACGTAACTCTTCAGTAACATAATACCTTTATCAATACACTAATCCTTTTACATTAAAGGCCCAGGCTTATTAACAGTTGTGATCACTTTAAATTGATCACAAGTCATACAATTAATGGTAATTGTGTAGACGTGTCATGGTCTAGTGGATACGTCACTGGGCTGTGACTCGCACGGTTCAAGTCTCGCCACAGCACCAATGTCCTTCGGCAAGACACTAATGTGCATTTGCCACTCTACACCCAGGTGATGTAACTGGGTACAGGGTAGGAAGAAATTCCTTGAATGCCAGAGCGCCCTACAAGGATAGCTCAGCTAATGCCCAAGTAATAATAGTACAGCACAGTCCTAAATGCTTTATAAATGTTTCTGTTATCATTACGACTTTTAAATCAATGGATGGGTAGGACGACTTACGCGTTATGATCCACTCAGATCAATCGTAACACTTCATAATTCTGAGCCTTATTTTATAAATCCCTTATGCCAGTATATAACGTTTGTTTGAAGCCGGAAGAGCATAACTTCTGTACCATAACACAGAGTCCATGCCCTTCTGGCTCTGAATGGACGATAAGAAAATCAGAGCATGGAAAGGAATAAAATTTACGCACCATATCAGGGTTAACAAATTATACAAAGAAAAAGAGTAGGTGGGCTACGGCCATTCAATAAGCATAAATAAAGTCTGGGATCCTACCTTAGACTCTAGTACAAATATATACATAATAATCTCTTAACCCTTTCATAACACCTATCACAGTCTACGAAACAGAAACCCATAGTGATCTGTGTTATAAGAAAAACATTGTGGTACTTCATGGGTAATGCAAAGGACTATTGAGAAATTGAAATGTGCTTTCATTTTGCTCTAGTTACCTACAGGTTCCATTCTGAAAAGTAAAGTAGTATGAAAGACCTGTTTAAGATTACTTAAATTAATTTTCTCTTTCATTGCAGATATTTCAATCTGTTGGAAAAATCTTCCTTCATATACCTGAAAGAAAGTGACAGACAGCTGTAGCTTCCAGCATACCCATCGAACTTGCCACAAGACAAAACTTTGAACTGTTTCTGATTCAATTAGTTGAAGTTTATCTCTAGAGCTTTCATAAATGTTACCTTGAGATAGAATGAGGAGAAAAAACATGATCTGAAATCCAATCAATCTATAGATCATCATATTCCTCTTCATAAGAGCCTTTATCCATTTTCTGTCATCATGCCCCTTCATGAATATGCATGATCTATGGATTGACCGAAGTAAAGTATGCTTGAAGTGGACAGTATGGAGGTCAAATTGATAGAGATGTCAAGAATCTACATTCAGGTAGGGAATTTGACATGCCCAATTGACCCATTGAAGAACATTTCATTTTATTCAACATGCATTCCTCATGATTTTCATACTGATTTCAACAGGTTAAAAACGAAGCCAAAAGAAACTCCAGGAGAGTAGTCCATATTCTGGTCAAATAATGGTAAAAAAATGGGATATTTACAGTGGTATGTTGAAGGAATAAATATACACTGGTTTGTAGATATACATGTATATAATATTCTATAGTCCTTAGTACAACGACTGAATCGATTCACAGGTTTCATCAAAAACACAGAATACCTTCATAATTAATTGTAACCTAGCAAGAGCTCTACTGGAAATCTATGATAATACATATTGAGCTACGGCTCTCTGCTACTCACGCTGGAATGATTATTTAGAATCAATTTCTTTTTCGGCAAAAGAAGGAACGAAAGCCATGGAGAAACCTTCCCGTTTTTATCAGAGATGTTGATGAACGTGCAATGGAGCCCTCCTGAGTGTTGGGTTATCCATCGCTGGCTGCGGTTGGGGGTCGGGTGACTCAGTTGCTACCCAGTTCACGCAGATCGCTGAGGAATCCCTCCGGCGTTAGGATATGAGTTGAGCCTGGTGGACAGAGGGAAATTTGAGAGAGATGGATTGGAATGAACATGGTTGTTTTTTGACTTACTGTCTCATCATCCTATCACACCTCCTCCTACATAGCAGACCACCACCTACCACCATCACCAACACAACCATCATCAACATCTTTATGTACATTTTTATCATCATCACCACCACCACCCCCATGGACTCCCATCCTCCCCTCTGAAGATCATCTACTGATATAAACCTTTCACCTGTTGCACTGTGTGTCCCCTGGGACGCACTTGTGCGCACCTCATCTTTCTGGAGAAGGACT
Source organism: Strongylocentrotus droebachiensis (assembly GCA_035222895.1). Lineage (NCBI taxonomy): Eukaryota > Metazoa > Echinodermata > Echinoidea > Camarodonta > Strongylocentrotidae > Strongylocentrotus > Strongylocentrotus droebachiensis. The sequence continues at coordinate 19,906 of JAVYIG010002690.1, read as the reverse complement.
GATCATTAATACCACTATTATAATGAACACAATTACGACATGTATCATATCCACCCCAACAAGCACCACCACCAGTACACCATCACTGCTGCTGACACTATCCCCACCATTAACATAATTTTTGCCATGGCTACTGGTGTCATTGCCATTACCATCAGTACCATCACCAACATCATCACCTGACACCACCACCAACGGCACTACATCCAAACATTACCACCATTAGCACCTACAAATATATACCTCCTTGTTAAAACTGTTACCGGTAATCCCTGGACGCCTCATAAGCACACCTTATCTTTTGGCAAGGGCATTTCTCTTATTACCTCGATCGTCAATATCATGATCATGACCACCCAAAATGTAAATACCAAGATAACTATCACCAATCCACATACCTGTACCACCAAAACCACGCCTATCGCCACTATCGTAAACACCAAGACCAACATCGTCACCCCACAACGTATAACATCATTAACATATTACCATCTTACCCTCAGCAGCATCATTATAAGCATCCTCCTCCTCACCAACATTAGTGTCATAATCATCATCATCATTACCACCACTAACACCATCACCACAAACCAACACCACCAACACCACCTCTCATCCTTCTCTTTGAAGAGCACCTACCGCAATACACCTCCCACTTGTTGAACTGTGGGTCCTTGTATCACCACCACTGACACCATCACCCCAAAGCAACACCACCAACACCTCTCATCCTTCTCTGTGAAGAGCACCTACCGCAATACACCTCCCACTTGTTGAACTGTGGGTCCTTGTTTCACCACTAACGCCATAACCCCAAACCAACACCACTCATCCTTCTCTTTGAAGAGCACGTACCACTTGTTGAACCGAGGGTCCTTGTTTCACCACCACTAACACCATCACCACAAACCAACATCACTAACACCTCTCATTCTTCTCTTTGAAGAGCACCTACCGCAATACACTTCCCACTTTTTGAACTGTGGGTCCTTGTATCACCACCACTAACACCATCACCTCAAACCAACACCACCAACACCTCTCATCCTTCTCTATGAAGAGCACCTACCGCAATACACCTCCAACTTGTTAAACTGTGGGTCCTTGTATCACCACCACTAACACCATCAGCCCAAACCAACACCTCTCATCCTTCTCTTTGTAGAGCACCTACCGCAATACACCTCCTACTTGTTGAACTGTGGGTCCTTGTATCATCACCACTAACACCATCACCCCAAACCAACACCACCAACACCTCTCATCCTTCTCTTTGGAGAGCACCTACCGCAATACACCTCCCACTTGTTGAACTGTGGGTCCTTGTATCATCAACACTAACACCATCACCCCAAACCAACACCTCTCATCCTTCTCTTTGAAGTGCACCTACCGTAATACACCTCCCACTTGTTGAACTGTGGGTCCTTGTATCATCACCACTAACACCATCACCACCACTAACACCATCACCCCAAACCAACAACACCAACACCTCTCATCCTTCTCTGTGAAGAGCACCTACCGCAATACACCTCCCACTTGTTGAACTGTGGGTCCTTGTATCACCACCACTAACACCATCACCCCAAACCAACACCACCAACACCTCTCATCCTTCTCTGTGAAGAGCACCTACCGCAATACACCTCCCACTTGTTGAACTGTGGGTCCTTGTTTCACCACTAACGCCATAACCCCAAACCAACACCACTCATCCTTCTCTTTGAAGAGCACGTACCACTTGTTGAACCGAGGGTCCTTGTTTCACCACCACTAACACCATCACCACAAACCATCACCACCAACACCTTTCATCCTCTTCTTTGAAGAACACCTACCGCAATACACCTCCCACTTGTTGAACTGTGGGTCCTTGGACACCTCGTAGGCGCACCTCATCTCAGAGTAAGAGACTCCTCCGATCACAAAGATGATGAGGCGTGGCCCGGTCTTATAGTCCAGTGGGCCACGATCCTTGTGCCAGTTGCCATAGCGAGCACTGCAGAGGAAAAGATCAGGAGAGTTGGAATGAGATTGAGAATGAGAAACAAATATGACAAAAGAGAAATTTGAATATTGAAACCTAATCAGGCATGACTTGGTAAACTACCTTAAAAAAGAAAAGAGAGAGAGAGAGAGAGAGAGAGAGGGAGGGAGAGAGAGAGAGATAGCAAGAGTAGGAGAGAGAAAAGTGACCACAAAAAAAAAATCAAAATTACAAATACAGAGGAAATAGTGTAAATACATACATACATATCATATCATGGATAATTTGTTTTTGTTGTTATACACCATGATATAAGTAGGAAAAGAGAAGAGATATTTGACAAGCTCATACAATCATATACACTCTTTCAAATCAATTTAACAGAAAATTAAATCAGGAAAGCTCAAATACTTCTTTGGTTTGTATTACAGAAAAGAACAGTCTCTAGGATTAAAAATAATTGTTACTAGCTGTTAAAAAAAATAACAAAGTGCAAAACAGTCAAAATAGTCTTGACTGGGCCTGTCTTGCATTAAATGGGAGTTTGTTTCATAGTGAGGCACCTTCATTAGAAAATTAAAGTTTGATCGTTTGGCTATCACAGTTTTAAGAAACAATCTATTGATAATAATTCCCACCTCTTAGGTCCAGAGCTACCAGTGCTACCAGTGTTGTTCCTGCCTGACAAGAATGGATAATCTCTGTCGCTCAGCTTGTTGGCAATGGCATCCTGGCAACAAACAAAAATAGACAATCGAAACAGTCTTTTAATACAATATGTCAAAACAAAATGCTATTGAAGTGTACCAATCTTTAACAAAAATTGCTTTGTGTCATTTAGTGGTTCAATGTTGCAATACTATATTCAAAAGATGAGCTTTAAATATTAGATCTGTAAGGATATTTTGCAAGTTTAAATAAAGTCTCGTTAGCATGAAAGCGAATGTGAGTTGACTGCTTGATGCACTCGTACACGTTTCTATAAAGGGGGTGGAACGGAACGCAAGTGGTATACACCAACTATTATTATCATTAATATCATTATCATCATCATCATTATAATCTTTAATATCATTATCATTATTTTCATTTTCAATATTATTTTCATTTCATTTCATTTTCGATCTTAATTATTATTATCATAATAATTATTATTATTATCATTATTATTGCTTATTATTACAATCTTACCTCCATGACATCTTTGATAACTGGAGTCCATCGAGACATCCTGTATGTCTGCTCTGTAATACGCTCCTTACGCGGCGTAGGCTTAGTCTTACGGCTTCTCTGCTGCTCACAGGAAAATAAGGGAGAGAAAAATATGGTAAAAACATCAGCAGGCCTTACGTACACAAAGGCTATTAGCTTTTCAAAGAACTGAGATCCCGCTATGAAAAGTAAAAGGGATAGTTTCGAGAAGGAATCTAAAGTCTAGGAAACAACACTAACGGAATGATCCCAGGTAGACAGGAGAGTATGCACTGGTGATGCAGAATCAGTCGTAGAGGTGTGGTCTGGTGGATAAGCAACCGAACTGTGAACCCCAGAGTATGGGGTACAAATCCCTGCCATAGCACTAGCACCCTTTGGCAAGTCATGAATCTACATATGCCACACTCAACCCTGGTGAAAGAAATGGGTAGGTAGCAGGAACAGTATCATAAACAATTTTTATTGTAGTGGTAAGTTTTCCCCAGCTTGCTTTTGAATAAAAAAAAGGAGGTCTTCAACAATACATTAGGCCATAGATAAGTAGGTGATATTTCACACCGTAGCATTTCGGGTAATGAATAATCTGTTAAAGGGAATGGGTCGTCACTTTCCATAAGGCCTGTTGGTCATAAAACTGGAAGCTAATCCTGGTGATTGACAACACCTGTTATTGGGTAAACACCTGAATGGTGTTGAATCCCCATGAGAGCCCACTCCCATGCATTTTTAAGAAAACTATGAACTGCTATGCATTAAATTGCCAATGTCTAATTTCTTTTTTCTTATGTGCCAATGTTAACTTACATTGTGGATGATCTGGACACCAAGCTGGGCCATGTTATTGACGATGGGTCTGTCTGTGTCGGGTATGGCAGCATGTTGAATCAGCTTGTTCAGATTCTCTTCAGTGATACCCACTTTACCATCTGAGTGGGTGGCAGTAAAACAAACAAATATCATCATAATAACAATCATAATCATAATTATAATGATAACAGCAACAGACAAAAAAAACACCACCAACAACAACGATAATAACAATATTGGACTCATTGCCACTTCAGTCAATCCACTGTTATTACCCCTGAAATTTAACAACCTATCATTGTAAATAATACCATAACTTACGTTGTATTTTTATTTTGTTTAAAGTTTCCATTTATGCCCCTCCACCTGGCGCTATGCCTGGCAATGTCTCCCAGCTCAGTAATCGGTGTGTTGACTCACCACTCGGAACTAGAACAACACTCAAATTTGTCTGTCATCTTGGTTTGAAAGTAATCTTTCTGATAGATCTCAATATGTAGTTTATAATAATAATTCCTCCAATTTTTCTTCTACCAGTATTACACATGGTGTATCACAAGGTTCTATCCTAGGTCCTCCGTTTTTTAATTTACACTAATGATCTTACACATTCAACTGCACCTCAAAGTTAAATGAAAGGCCTTCCTGCGTGGACCTGGCTTGCTGCCGACAGAGTCGGCAAAAATAAATAAATTATACAACGTTAATTACGGTAGACATCATTCACTGTTTTGAATTATTTTAGGCACTGTCACTCTGCCAGCACAGATATCCCAGTTTAGCTGTATGATAAGCTGCCATCGGGATTATTTCTACAAGGTACAAGATGGCTCTCATTCATTTTAAGGAATTAATTCCTCCCAGATACCCATTTATCACACCCAAGAGTGTGGCAAATGAAGATGAACGTCTTGCCAAGAACACACATTAGTGGAAAAGTGTAAAAAAACACTTTTCTGTTCACACAAGTTCTTTTACGATTTTGTTTGTTATTTATAAGTGTGATTTTCTCACAGTGATATTCAAGCCTTTTCCTTTTTTTTTTACCAGAGTTCACTGGTCTCGTGTTTTTCTTTCTGCTGCAGGAGGGGAGGAGTGGAAAGAGATGGAATTTAGCAAGTCCAAGATATTCGGTCAATAGGTGTCCCATACATTTGAGGACTTCTGAACATATAACAGATTGACATTTATAATTAATGTGTCATTTTACTCCACAATTGCTCTGGGACCTGTTTCACAAAGCCTTTTTTCAATGACAAATGACAAAACTCTGTGACAAATCTGCTGATAACCAATCAGAAGCAAGGATTTCACGAGCTTGTAACAAAAACTGTCATTTGTCACTGATGACAAGTGTTGTGAAACGGTACCTTGATCTAAACATTACTAGGGCTATTGACTAAATGTGATGCTAATGTATACTAAACTATTTGATGAGGTTGGTTACGAATGCGACAAAACAGTTTGGGATTGCACCATTAATGACATGAATGTTGTGATGTTCACCTGAAATTCTTGAATTTAGTAGTCAAATTACTGAAGTCGTTTCCCACTATAGGCTCATTCATATAATGTATGAAGAGGTAAACCTCTCAGTGGGTTTTTCAATGATTACACATATCGCTCAGTAAATCTGTGTTGTAAAAAGAAATGCAGTGGTTTACGACCGCACATCTAAACAAGGCTCAAGACATTGTTATGTAATCAATGACTACTATTTTTACCACACACAAACTGCTTGACATGAAAAATGATTTTATCATCCACATGTCCGTCATGGGTGTCCTTGTGGATGGTTACAATAAGAAAGCTGTACTATTATTGTTTGAACAAGTTGCAGATATATTCCCATCCCTTTCCCTTGTCTTTTGTAGTTAATTGTGAGTATTGGAATACTCTCCCTCAATGGATTAAGAATAGCAGTTCTGCTGAAGTGTTAAAAAACAATCTTAAGAAATATCTCTTTAATTTAGCTTATAATTGATTACCATAACCTTTCATATCTGTACCTTTCCTATTACACTTTGTATATATATTTATCATGTATTTCATCTTTTGCACAAGCTGCACCTTGAGCATTTGACTGTCAAGTGGATTTTGCACATTATAAACCCTATGTATTATTATTATTATTATTATTATTGGTTCACTATGTATCCCTATAATTTCCCTTTCCCTGTTTTAGCGTTTATTTGTATTTTATATACCTAACTTTAGTTAATTATGTCATTTGTAGTTTAAGGAGCCTATCCACACCAAGCTCTGCTTTTTCATAGGCTCCGTCACTATATCTCATAAGTTGAACTCAAGGATAATATTCTGAATAATTGGTATTTCAATATGTTGTTACACTCTTTGTAAAATGAGATATTGTGGAAACCAATGAAACTTTCTAACTATCTAACTAATGTGGACAGTACGATGATTCTCACCAGACTGCATACACACCAATGAAAGACGGATGAGATGACGTGCGAATGAAACACATACCATTCTTACTAATAATGTAGAGAAGGATCACACGAAGCTTATCATAAGCAGAGATCTTGGTGTCGAGCAGGATGGGGACGATGTTGCGCATGTGATCCTTAACCTTCTCTCCCTCGTAGTCCATCCCCATGGCCAGGTCCTGTTCCACACGGACAAGCTTGTCCACGTTGTTCTTGTACTGGTTCATGCACTCCTCGGCAAGCTTCAGTTGGGTGGTGTACTGAAAACACAAACAGAAAGAAAAAATACATCATTTCACATACATTTGACGACCTTAAAACATGCCAGAGATTGTCTGATATAGCAATAACTAAACTATTAACCAGCATCATGGTTATTGTAATATAGATACATTGACTGCTATGAGAGCATCGCTGTTTGTATAGGCTCAAGAGGATGTTACATCCTGCTATGACCCCGACTCCATATATCTTTTATATACCAAATTCACCCAAAAATCTACAAATAATTCTTACCTTATCCTTTACTTGAGTAAAGACTGGTTAAAATATTGCAGAAAATCTGAGACACTGTCTGTAAATCTTCGCTGGAATGTTGCCTGAATGTTACAATCATTTGGGAATCGCACACACACTGCACTGTATGTGGTATCCGCACTCGCTCAAAGCAACTTTTTACACGTAAACCAATGAGGATCTCAGCAAAATTAAGCTATGCGAGCATCTCTCTCATTAACTATTGCCCTTCATCCAGGTAATGGGCAATTGTTTGTTTCTTTACGGGCATGATTAAAATCACGACTCCAATTTCGACCAATCAGATGACTCGATTTATTCAACATACTAAAGAGAAGTATATAATATATGATACATCATGACTGGTGGACTTCATAGCTCTTACCTGGCTCTGGGAGAAAAACAGCCCAGAGACAAAGAAGTCAGAGACAAAATGTTATATGCCAATCACATACATTGTATTAAATACAGAATTTTAAGCTAGTGGGAGAAATTATCAAATCTGCTTAATTGAAGCAGTAAGCATCACAATGCATCACTGATGCAGAGACTACACACACCTTTCTTAACTCCTTTTGATACTGTGGCATCTTCTTGATCATCAGAGTCAGATCACGGACACTCGTCTGGAAGAAGAGAAAATAAATCACCAATATCAATGTTAAGTTAATCTCACAATGTATTAAGGGGAGGGAGACTACAGTGTACATGAACATGTACACATATGATGTGATGAACAGTATTTTGAAGGATTGTTCCTTTTACAAATCAGCGTAGTAACAAATGCAAATATATGTTTACTGTAGCCAGAGCTGCCAACCTTGTGCGACCCAAAAAAAGGAACCATGATGGCAAAAAAAGGAATTTCAAGCAAAAAAAAGGATTTTCAAGCAAAAAAAAGGAATTCATTAAAACGAAACTTTCAACCACGCACGACACATTTCCGATGCAGAAATGTCCATTCCTCATGCTGTTTTTTTCCATACAAGCAGGTATTAAGGGGAGGTTATTTTGCTATTATCGGCATTTCATTCTCATTGAGACAATTTTTGTCTTGAAGTCTGTTTTAAAATACGTTTTAAAATTAGTTTTCTATTGAATTTGTGATCAAATCACCATTTTAGGGCAGTTGTTTGAGGTGCGATTTGTAAACATATTTAAAAAACGGATTTTACGAAGAAAAAACATAATACCGTAATTTGGAGGAAAAAACAGAGTAATTCTGGCACAAACGGAATGGTTGGCAGCTCTGTGTAGCCATTTAACACTGGAGGAAATAATACTGGAAGAATTATTCACCACAAACTCTTTTTTTTAGACAAAATCTTACCACAGTAACACATCATTATAAAAAAAATTAAAAAAGTTGTATGATGTTTCCACAGGATGACATCAATGTTTATTTTGTATGTTGCAAGAATGTGATGAAACATTAACAGTATTTCAACTTTTATGAAGACCTTAATGTACCTGAAAACACTTCCAAATAATTCAGATTTTCAGGAAAGCATACATTACTTGTCCATGCAAGAATGGAGGGCAGAGGGGGGAGGTGGTAATCTTCAAATAAACATTTACCTTATCACCTCCAGATCCCATCTTCTTGCCTTGAGCAAAGTCTTTGAATTGCTGAGTTACCGTCCTGTGGATGTGGGAAGTTTGCAAAGATAGTTAAATATCTATAGTTCACAGTTTAGTGCTGTTCTAGCCTATGGATATAAATATTGTTCTGGCTGAAATTTAATACTCATTTGATATCAAATTCAACAAAACTAATGTTAAACCGGTGATATACTTCAAGTGACAAGAAAATTTCAGTCTACTTTATATTACCATTAAAAGTGCTGTTTCCCCTAAAGTATTAAGGAGGTATGTTACTACATCGCATTATCAAGGTAAATTGCAGAATGTTAAATTAAAATCCCAAATTTATAATCTAATCAATTCATCAGCTCTGTAAGATACATACATGACCTAAGTTTGGCAGGTATCCATCAATCGGTTCTTGAGATAACACGAGAACGAGAACGGGACGTACAGACGGGACGTACGGACGGACGACCCGAAAACATAATGCCTCCGGCTACTTCGTAACGGAGGCATAAAAATCTCTTAACATGCAAAGACAATCGTCATCACAGGGCATTTAAGGTAGAAACATCTAAAAATGTGAGAACATGTGTGAAGTGGTCTACTGCCGGAAGACACTCACGTTGACACCACAGCAATATGCTGATGACGAAGGGTCACCCACATCTCGTCTTTATCATCCATTAATACCTCACAGTCCGGAGCGCTACCACCTTGCTGTTCGTATCTAATAAGAAACAAACAACATATACAGACAGGTGTAAATGAGGGTACAATATTACTCAGCACAGCACTTTAAATTACAACACTCAATACACCAGTTTACGGTTACATCAGTGCGCATGCGCAGACATGGGCGCCATTTTAATTGGCTTTTAAACAAAGCCAATGACCTAGAGGTCATTTGTAAATTAAGACGGCGCCCACAACCGTAAACTGGTGTATTGACCTCATCAAAAAAATCGAAGAATCATACAAGAATAAATATGTCCTTACTCCTGGTCAAGAGCACATCTTTTAAAGCCTATCTGGGCCCCGTCTTACAAAGAGTTTATATCAATTGCAACTTAATTACAATTGATATCAATTGCCACTAAGACTTATATAACAGATAGGAGACTGCAAACTTGCGATTGATTGGAGGACTTGTGATTGATTTGGATCAATCGCAACTCTTTGTAAGATAGGGCCCTGCACTAGTTTGGCCAGGAGGGATTAGACCTCCCTGCGTGGTCACCGACAGGTGGTTATCTCACCAAATCAGCTCTCAATTAACATAAGAAAAAGGGGGCCATGGGGTACCGCTTATACATTGTTTACTATATAGACGTGATTACGACAGCTTCACTTACCTGTAGACATCATTCTCAATGGGCAGCAGGTCATATGCCATCGCTTGGTAGGTGAGTTCGTGAAGCAGAGGGGAGACGGGATCAAAGCCACGGTCGATGACCAGGAGCTGAGATCGGCGCTTCTCAGGGCCCTCTCCCATGCTGGGGTCATCAGCCTTGTAAGCGTCTAGCTTGTTCTGGATCATGTGGGCAAACTCCATGTTACGGTCAAACTCACTGCCATGGGAGGAAGAGGGACAAAGATAAAATTATACAGAATATATGTGATCATAGAGAGACAGAGAGAGGTAAAGGGGGAAAGCGATTAGAGAGACAGACAGGGGGGAGATAGGGACCAGGAAAGGGCAGAGAAAGAGAGACAGAGAGAGAGAGGGAGAGAGAGGGGGGGGGGATAGAGAAAGAGAGAGATACAAAGAGAGAGAGAGTAAAATATGATGGATAGCTTTACAAACAGATAGTAGAGGTCCAAGCCCTGTGTCATAGTCATAGCACTCTTACAAATATCAAATGCCACCAATCCGTTGAAAAAATGTCAGTATTCAGATCTTACCACAAATAATGTAGTTTGAGTAAAATAAAAATCAGGACAAGTTACTTAAGTAAAAAAACAATAGCGCTATTACTTCTTCAAGTACTGTTGAACCCTGCTTCTTAAAAGGAATCGCTACTCCCGCTACATGTATATTTAGAACTAAAACGCTTCTCTCACTACAAAGGCTTTGAGCAAGATTCTTTTCTTTGGCCGCTCGACATACCTTCTGTAGCGAATGGCTGGATATTCACCCAGCGTAGAGCAGAGTGTTGCGATCTGTTCAGCCATGCGTTCAATGTACATGGGTCGAGACTGTCCCCGGCCGGGGTTGTAGAACACATTGAAGCTGTCTGGGCAATCTAGTGAGAACACCTAGGGACCAAAATTGTAACAAAGAGTGGATGTTATCAAGTTTTTTCAAACAATTGACCATACTTGGCTGAAGAAATCTAGGGAGGCATTTCATAAAACTTGTCATCAGTGACAAATGACAGTTTTTGTTATAAGCTACTGAAATCCTTGCTTCTGATTGGTTATCAGCAGATTTGTCACTGATTTTTGTCATTTGTCATTGAAAAAAGGCTTTGTGAAAAGGGCCCCAGATTCAATGCCCTAAAGAATATATCACATTCATAGAAAGAGCATAAACTGCCCATAAACAGGTATTTTGGTTTGGTGCATTATCATATACCAGAGCTGCCAACCTCCAGAACAGAAAATCAGCAATCACAAGGCTCAAAATCAGAAATTTCCTATGCGGCGCTATGAATCTGAAATGTTTTGGTGATTTTACTCACACAAAGTTGTTAAATATTGATTTTCAGGTCATCATGACACAGTTTTCCATGAAAAATGGCTTCTATTAAGAGAACATTTGATACTTTTCTGTCTTTCTCTTTTTTTTCTTCTTTAATCTGTAATTTGAGACAATATTCTGTAATGATCGTTAATTTCCGTGCCAATTACGGGAAATCCGTACTAGATGGCAGCTCTGAAATACCATTCCAAGTTCTAAATTTTTAAAAGGAATTTGTCAACTAAATACTGAATTCGGCAAAGTTCAAAATCACTGTTGTTTGATCCGAAATGACAACATTCTTGTAACCTTCACAGACTACATTCTGTCCATGTTCATTCTTTTTAGATAAATGGGTAAATACATAAGACATAGCAGGTCAAATTTCATAGGCAACCATAGGCAATCCTCTTTTGTCTTGTATCATAGCATATAACTTTTTAAGTGGGTTTACCTCAGAATGACATATATGAAAGTTAGCAATATATTGCACTTCACTTATCTATATCCTTGAAGAGGTTCATCTGATTGGTAGTGATTTCATGAATAGAAAACCTTTTTGATTTTGAAACTATGAAAATTCAATTTATGGATTGATCTTTATCATCTCACTCTAGACATACAACCTGTACGTGACTACAGGATACAGGAACAGAGAATAGATATCATACAGACCTGTGACTCGTACGGTAGGAATGCAACATTGATTTCCTTCAGGGTTTTGATGAACCGTTGAGCAGGGCTCTTACATAATCTCCCAAACAATGCATCCTCACAAGCTGTAGAAAAGGGAATCACAAAACCAGGAAAAATTGTGTATAATTATACACATATATATAAACATGTATATATATCTTTAAATTAATGATCTCCCCATAATTTTACATGCTGCAGATTCATGTATACTTGATTTCAGTTTACCTTGCTGTACATATACATGTATGTACAATATGTGACTTACACCCAGTAAATAAGATCGATTGATCGATCTGTATTGAAAAACAAGTCAGAAAAAATCTTAGAACCAGCGGGACTTGAACCTGCATCTACTGCTTGCCGGGCAGCGACTCTACTTTACTGGGTGTACATGTATGCCACAAATATTTTCAAATAATTGAAATTTCTCCCAGGAAGCATTACAATAAAAAATGTACAATATGGTAAAGGAAACAGAGGAGTTCCTAGATTCCTATAATATGCACTATACACATATTTTGCTGTATTTTTTTTAATTATTTAAACTACACAGTAACTGTACTAGGAGGGGAAAAGAGCAGCCATTAAACAAGCATGTGCACTGTATTTAACATTTGAATTCTCTGTAGTTTTATAGAAAGCTTAATGACAGGGCAGACAGAGTACATGCATACCCTATACACCTGATTCATGAAATATCAAAATCACACTTTATATTTCCCGGTTAATATCAGCATAATAATTTAAAAACTAGACATATAATACTTGTTTGGAACAAGTATAGGTGGGCTGGTCAACTAACATTTGAGACAAAATAGAGCAAAAATAAGCGACATACTGCTTACAAATTCTTAAAAGACAATATCATGTAGATTCATAACGTGAAGTAAATTCACCTTCTATAGGCATAACACGCAAATTATGAAGTTTTTGACATGAGGCCTTTAATCAAAATTTTCACTATGATGACGTCATCAAAATGAAAAATGGTTATTACTGCGCTTGTAGAGAATTGTCTTAGCTACAACATATCGAAATTTTGAAGAAAATTGATCAATATTTACAGAGATACAATCAATTTTACATAAATATGCTGACGTCATAATATGCAAATTCGTATTTTGAGTTCCAAGGCCATTGTGATGATGCCACGATACACTTAATGGCCAAATGAGACATGGAATCATATTTCCGACTCATACTCTATCTTAATATGAAAAAAAATTGAGGATCCCGGTGCATTCCAAAGAGCTATAACGGATTTTGTATAGGCATGTTTTTGCCCATATATGCTATGTATTAAAAGAGCTCGCGCGCACTGACATTTATCTTGAATTTACGCTCATCTTGTTAATAATGGTCATAAAGAGATAAACATGGATTAAAATTCCTTGAAAAAATATGAGAAATATCATGAAAGAAAAAAAAATGGCGATTCTATGTTTTTTAATGGTGTTACGCGCAAAAACGCGCGCACATGCTCATACGCGCGATTTTTTATAAAATGCTTAAAATGACCTAAAACGTATGCAAAAATAAATTTGAGACGATTTTGAGACGATTTTGAGCATTTAAAATGTTTGCGCGCGCACTGACGCGCGGACGTACGCGCACGCGTGCGTTTTTTGACCTGAAATTGACCGGACTGATATTGACCTTGTTCATGATAAATATGAATGAGAAATAACTTTTGGTTATGATCATGAGTTTATTTTCAGAAAATTTCACAAAATGGCGCCTAGATGACGTCATCAGTCAAGGTCAAGGTTGAAAACCTTACCGTGCTTTGTCCATATGCCTATACATATGTGTGCCAAATTTCAATTTATTTGATTAAGCCATTTTCAAGTTATCTTGCTAACAAAAAAGTGGTAAGAATTAAGAAAAATAAATAATAAAGAATAAATAAATAAAGGCGATTTTAACAAAAATATAAGGTGGTCTGTATTAGATACAGCCCACCTGATAAGTTTTTTTTTAAATTCCTGTACCTATTCCCTATGGAACAAGACAGAATAGTTTGTCACTTCTTTTACTTTTAGTTCAGATACCAAGGTCCTATGAGAATTTCTCTACAGGGTCAAAATACAAATTAATGAAATGTAAGTTACAAAAAACTGTACATGTACCAAACATTTGCAGCACTAACAGTACCTGTGTTGAGGCAAATTAAAAACAACTTATACTTGTGTGGTCAAACATGCTCATATATTTAAAAATTCCCAATTTGTTTGGAAAGTATGGATACAACAACAACAGAGAAAATTCAAACTTACTCTCTGTGAAGAAGATATGAGCGACCTTGTACTGCAGAGAGTTAATGTCCTTGAAGTCTGCAATCAGCTGCAAGATATTCTAAGAGAAAAATGACAAAATAAAGGTTAATAGTTTACATGTAGAATGTCTTTAACTGTGAAGTCGCCATGGATTGAAACTCTGAGCTGCCACATTGCTTGGTGTACATATTATACATGCACACTATGTGTGTGTGACAAAATTCGACTATGGCAATCCAGTAACATAACTTATTTCAAATATACAATGTATTTATGCAAACTTACAAGTAAGTCCGATACACGTTTCTTATATTTTGAGTTATTAATAATGAAAAGTGCCACATGTCTCTGTTTTATACATAGCCAGTACACCCACACAAAGAACGTAACCAAGGTAATATATCCAGTGATCCCAAATGAGTCTAGTTTTGACTGCTTTATCAGCTGTAGGCTTGTGTAATAAAGTATATAAAAACTTACTTTTTCATTGGGTTGGATGATGTAGACACCTTCTAATCCCTTCAGAGGCTCTCTCTTCTTATTGATATCTTCCACAACTAAAAAACAATAACCAGATATAAATACAGTCAAACAAGCTCTACATGTACATGTATGTATATGTTGATGTTTATTGATATCTTCTACAACTGACTAGAAAACAATAACCAGATATAAATACAGTCAAACAGTCAAGCTCTACATGTATATGTATATTTAGATGTTTATTGATATCTTCTACAACTAGAAAACAATAATACAGTCAAACAAGCTCTACATCTACAGTACATGTATACATGTATGTTGATGTTTATTGATATCTTCTACATGTATATAATGATAATCCGATAATAACAGTCTAACCCGCTCTACATGTTTATAAAAAGAACATCTGTTAATATAAAGACTACCGTACATTTGATAACTCTTTCTTTGTATTTTAGTGATTATCATCGGAGCAATTACTAATAAAGGATCTTGTACATGTACATAAAGACCACCAGCCTATATAAAGAATCAGGAGCTGCAAAGACAAGTATATTTCTACTCGAAAGGAAAAGGATCGCTTGATGCAGCAATCTGCATGTACAATCCAATTAAAATGGTTTAGAAAGTTATATTGATGAAGACTCTACTAGTCAGTAGTGCCAGGCTCACCACTAATCTGGTCCAGAGCAAATGGGTCCTTTAATTTC
Source organism: Strongylocentrotus droebachiensis (assembly GCA_035222895.1). NCBI lineage: Eukaryota > Metazoa > Echinodermata > Echinoidea > Camarodonta > Strongylocentrotidae > Strongylocentrotus > Strongylocentrotus droebachiensis. Next base: position 4,493 of record JAVYIG010002690.1, on the reverse strand, counting down.
AACTCTGGACCACAAAATTTAGAAACAGCGAGCCGATCCATAAGGACCCTACAATTATCATCAATCTGGACACCATTCCCACATGGAAAAAAAATAATTGTGAAGCTTAAACTAATGCTTTAAAATACACTGCAAGTATACATTTGTATACATTTAGTCTTTGAGGAAAAAAAAAAAGAAGAAAGACAGAACTTACTTGTAATGCCCTCATCAGCTAGATCATGCATGCGAACACATGCTGATATCATTCGCATGCTCAGCTGATCCAACACCAATACCTGAAAAATCAATTCAATTGGAAGAAAAAGGGATTTTCAAAATCAATATACATTCACATCAAATACTAAGTATTATCCTAAATCTACGCAGTTACAAATGTAACTATTATTAAAGCAATACAAAAGGGAGGACTGCAGAATGTAATATCCAAACATATTACTAGAGACAGGAACTGTGAGCCACCTACATGTAGCTTTTCAAACCTCAACAAAAAATTGGTAATAAAAACAAAGTCTTAAAGGTATTGCAAAGTTTTGGTAATTTTTGAAAATTGGCTGGATAGCGGTTCTTTACAATGTTGATATATTTGGATGACCCTATGGATGTATTATAAGCACTTAAAAAATTGGCCCCTAAAACACTTCTGCTTTCGAGAAAAATTGAATATAAAAATTTACCGGTGCTCCCGGTAAATGTTGATAAATTTCAAATAGCGCCTACATGTACATGTACGGCCATATGATGGTAGCTGCGACCATGAAAATCTCAGAATATGCAGTTGTGATATATATATTCCACATGGTAATAGCAAATAGGTCGGTTTTAGTCAAATAACATTGTTTTATAGCTAAATCAACATCTTGACCTTGAGAGGGCGCTATACAACATAAAGAGTTTATTTACAATTTCATCACTTTAAACTTGATTTCAACAGCGACAACGATCACTGAATATTGTAGGATCGCATATGCTTCCAATATGTTCATTTGAACCAAATTCATGACCCCATACCAAAACTTTGTATTACCTTTAAAGATATGAGAAAAGTGCTCCTGTCTACAGAATGGTCTTTTGTCCACTGAAATAAATCTATATTCTAGAGTACAAACGTCTTCAATAATAAACACCTATGCCTGGTACATGTACATGTACATGAATAGCTATTCTTAGTTCCTTATGGAGTACCAAAGGTTACTTGTTCCAAACAACAGAGTCTGTGCATGAGGATCACTGCAAAATTATTTCAGCAACAGACTGGAGCAGGGTAAATTCAGTGTTTGGTACTAGTATGAGCACCATGCCATTGTTTAGCAAGAAATTGTTTGTAACCTTGACAACTTGGCCAGTATGAAGCCACACTTCAGTTCTCTATTGAATAGCCAAAATGAGTAATAAATTATCGAACACAAATAAAGTTATCATTTCCTAATACAATTTAAAGCAGTAGCTACAATTTTAGTATACATGTACCTAACTGTAACGTATTGACATTGAAACTACTGATACACAAATGTCTTTTTGTGTAATTTTCAATCCTTCTACCAGTATGTACTGGTCAATTATAAGCAGCATATAAACAACATTTGTATAACATACTTGATATTAACAGTATACATGGACAAAAGTCATTTACTTACATTTTGGCACTTCCGCTTTCTGAGCGGTATAATGACATCATTCATAATACCTTTAAAGGATAAAGAAAAAGAAGTGATTATAATTTAACATCAAGGACATTTAATGCCATTGATCAATCAACTTGAATTATGAAGCAATGTTAACACAAATTACAGATAACTGGGGAGTGTTTCACAAAGACTAAGATCCACTTTAAGTCGGACTTAACCGTAACTATGGCAGGCGGTTCATGCCACTGTGACTGTTTGCTCTCACCATTTACAGGCATTGGACGTACAAATCATGGTCACAAATCTACAGAATTTACATTTTTGTTATAATTTATTATTGAAGGAAAAAATATTATATTAAGATCATAATTGAGAGCCCAACGGTGAGACAACCAGTGGCATGAATAGCCTGCCATACATTATGTAGTTAAGTCCAACTTAAAGTCGATCTTAGTCTTTGTGCTTTCCACACCTTTCTTAGATTAAATGTGTTGGAAATTAGAACGATGAACGTGTACATATAATTTGTCGTTGTACAGATATATATGTAGACATATGAAGTGCAGCTACATGTATGTGTACATTGCAAATACATGTGAATTAAAAGTGCACACATAAAGTTATAACTGAAAGAATTTGACATCAAGTACACTCTACATGTACATGTACATGTACATGTAGATCTGCATTTTGCACTCGCAAGAGAGAAACTTAATAATTCCCCTACAAGCCAGGACAAGAATTCAAATTTGATTTTAACATTTTTTTCTTCTCTAAAGGGTAATCCAACATTGGTAACAAACTCAATAAGAAAGCAACAAAATCAGAGAATCATACTGGTGAAAGTTTGAACGAAATCAGAAAAAAGTCACAAATTCTTTAAAGTTGTAATCACTAACAGCTATTGGCTCTTCAAATTGGTTGAATACGTATTGTCTCTGTGATGTAGTGGTGGACAACTTTCCTATTTGTTCCAACAAAAGGAGGACTGAAATTTCAACTTTTTCAAAAATTGTCTTTCTCTTTTTAATAATATATTTTTTGCATAATAATATGTTTGGAATAGTTCCCTAAGAGTGAGGGCAAATCATTGTGTGCTTATAATAATACAACCAAAATAAAGAGGGAAAAAATATGAGTACAGACATTTTGCTCTTCTTTTTCTTTCAATCTATCTGGTTCTTGTCAGTTCTTCTGTTTTCTTCTTCCTTCTTTTTTTTTTAGTGGTCTCACAAATGTATTGAGCCAAACCACGAAGTGAAACTATTGTTTGGAATAGGACAAAAAGTGTAATTTATTTGGATACCGGTATTCCTTACCATTAGTGAGAGAAAAACAAAACAAATAAATAAATTACAATACTAAATAAAAATATGATAGACAATTAAAGTAGTCTACACGCCGTCTACACATTGTTAACTTTAAATAATGCCTGGGTGCTTTAAAAAAAAATTGTTTTCCATTCTTCATCCCCCCAACATCATGTCATAATTGTGAACTGCCATGTTGAATTGCAATGGAACAACATTGTGATGCCTTTAGGCTTTAACACTACAGTAATAACAGAATGTGGCAGATGGCTAAGCTGCAAATTATTGATTTTTAAAATGCACTTACATTACAAGTTACATGTACATATTTCATTAGCCCTAAATAATCTAACCAGTAATTAAATGGCAAGGACAAAAATTCATATATTATATTATAGACAATCATGAGTTAACTTCCTTTTCTCTATAGAGATCTATCTTAAAACAGAAGTCATCTGTTTTGTGAGCAGACTTAAAATCTTTCCTAATTCATCAATTTTTGTTCATTTGTGACGATGGGAGTGGTTCCTAAAATTAAAAAGAGTAAATTGTGATTCTGACCACTCCATTCATTCAATCTCATCAAATTTAAATTGAAAATAATAAATAATTACGTAGTTTCACACATAACTTAGATCTAGTCCTTTAAAATCCAGCATTTTTGTTTAGAAAGCATCAATGCCTTCAGCAGCATCAACCACATTTATTTTTCTCAGCTCAGCCTCGGCACACACTCACACACACATTTGTATTCGATTCAGGTGAACTCTACGAACAGTGGTCGTTGACACGATCGTTTGGCAGTTTTTCCTCCATCACATAAACATAAACCAGGAGGTACCTAACGAGAATAGACTTGAAAAACATACGTGACTTTAACTTTTTTAAAGAAACGTTAAAATATTACATAAAATTGATTTTACTTACGCTTGTTAACCAACGCCTTTAACGCCATCTTGCTTGCTCAATGTTTACCAATATACGCACGTACGGATCGGCTGATATAGATTCCACACACGTATCGTAGCATTCCGCGCGGAAGTCGCGCTGCAATATCCTCTGCTTAATGGGCAAAAGCATGATTTATTAATGAGTTAATTGTGCGCGTACGTACGTGTACGTTATCGTTAGAGAATGGAAAGAAGGGCAGCTGAAGGAGCAGTTCGGGATTATATTAAGATGTTTAATTATGAATGTCAACATGGCTAATCTATTTATTTAAGAATTTCCTGTCTTGTATCTTATCAAAGGACCAAATGATCCCTTAGTGAACGGAAAGTATTTGAAACATTTCGACGCATTTCAATCGACTAGGGACTCTTAGGGAGGACAAGCACTACTAAAAAAAAAATCAGTCATGATTAGTGGGCGTGGTCGGATGATTGCGGCGCCACTTTTCTCGTGGATGCGTTGAGGGAGGATGCACTACAGAAAATGAGAGTATTAGGCTTAATGCATGTAAAAAAAACAAATCTTTCAATTTCATTTTCTCATACTTGAATGATTACGTCTAATCCAGTAAATATGTATACGTAGACCTTCGATACTAGTAATT
>JAVYIG010002689.1:85000-233035 GCA_035222895.1 Strongylocentrotus droebachiensis | reverse complement strand
AGAATGCACGTTTTCCTTTATTAAAAGTGCCTCTTTTTCATTCTCATAAGTGCCCATTTTTATATTTGGTCAGTGCCCATTTTCAGGTGCTATAAGTCCCCCTTTTCATCTCTGATAATTTCTATTTTAACAATGATACGGCCCCTTTTCCTTTCTATTTTCGCTTTGAGATTTTCCTTTGTAGGTGCCCTTTTTTGTTGGTGCCCCCCCCCCCCCCCCCGTGGCACTTTGGAAGTCGCTCCGCTGCCCCTGCTGGGGCATGCCTCTATTCTGATATTGAACCTTTCTTGGCTATCACGTTTGAAACAAAATACTCAGTAAATTGGACGTCATAACTAGTTTGTGCCCTTGCAGCAGATACCCATTACGGATTGCAGAATATGTCCTTAACCCCAAAGTGATTGTATGCGTAAGTATCCCATAACAAAGCTGGTGCAATAGGAGTCTGAGGGAAATTGCCCTTCCAAATTATTTGAAAATGAGAAATGCCTCCTGTTTTTCTCACAGCTTTGTATTAGTAAAATGTAAAGCTCTACATTATGACTATTGAGTCAAGTGACTGACCGGGGTGACTGACTGGCTTTTTTTCTTCTTTGGTATATACATAAAATGAGCTGTAAAGGTATGAGCATTTGTCTACACCAATAACCGACTTCGTGTAATGGCCAATTATTAAACTGACTGAATCTATGCGCAGCACAAAACGTACGACCATTCGGTACAATAGTCTGAAAATCAGACTATTACTCATTGACTTGGTATATAGCACTTAAAGGCAAAGTTGAGTTCTGTTGCAGAGGGTGCTACACAAAATAAATTTTGTGTGAGATAGTGAAAAACTGAGTGTCAAATTTGAAAGAAAATAATATTTTAATGACAAAATCATCTTTGTTTGATCAAAATCGGTTCAGAGACGGCTGAAATATAACGATTTCTAATACTTGTGTACCACCACAAAATATTAGGTATTTTGAAAAAATTGGGGAAAAAACCGTTGACAAAAAAAAAAAAAACGCCTTTTACCCCGAATTTCGGCTAATGCCGATGTTGGCTTTTTTGTTGGCATTTTCGTGTGGCTTATATTACGCACAACCAGCCAGCCCATAATTAATTATCCGTCACCGTGTTTTTTTTTAAAGAGGAGCTGAATTGGGATGCTCGTATTGGCTAAATTTCACATATTTTGGGGTCTAAAATTACCTTTATAGCAAGTTTAGGTTCTAAAGGACACTAGAAATGTCATAAATAAGAATAAGAGCAATAACAATGCACTTTGAAGGCATTTGCGGTCTGAAAACAGCGGCTCAACTATTCCGTTAAGTCGATTCGACAACTTTAATAGGCTAGTCGTTATTTTCCCATTTAAAGACATTTTCAAGCCCCCTCTTTTTCAGGCAAGTTGTAAAGAAGTATTATCTTTCATATGCCGTTGGAATTTAACCTTTTCATTTTTTGGCCTGCAAATGGGACATAGTACCTTTAAATAAGAGATATAATCTGTCCCAATCTGTCCGTCCGGCGTGCTTATGAGCCAGAGGAACAAAGAGATTCGATCATACACAGTATGTCCTCCGTAGAGGAAATGAAACAGCGCCATCTAATGATCACTGATGAATAACTTGAAAAAAAGTATAACCAGGCGGAAATAGTCTTTTCAGATTGGACCAGGGAGACTCATCTCCCTGATTGGACAGCCTATAAACCCCAAAACACCAACAGCATCATCAATTTCCTCATTTTAAAAACAAAATTCAGCAGGGATAGGAATTCCCCAGCACAGACCTTCCCCACTCCAGCGCTGATGAAATATTGGTCAGATTTAATTAAAGGTAAAGACCAGTATTGGAAACGCACCAATTTCAAAAAATGAAATGGAAGCTCTCATTACCAATCATTTGAAAGAATATGTTTTGACTAAGACATGATGATAAAAAAATTGCCAGGAAACCGCCTACTAATTCATATATTTGGTAAATTTGTTTCTCTCATGCATGGTCTTGTGAGAGATATAGGGTAGTCCCATATACATCTTTCTGTGTATAGTGCTTGTAACTTTACGAAGAATGGGCCAAATTTCTTATCATTTTGATGATTCCAGAACCTTGCAGATGCTAGATGCTAGATGATCAACCTTTTCTGATCGATTCCACAACGTTTCTTTCACAATGCAATCGCATGACCATTACTGGTCTTTACCTTTAAGTATTCATCATTTGTGAAGTCACCTGATTATTTAACATAATGCATAAGAACAAATATGGCAGTGGCAAATGTTGCAAATGGTGTGATTATTGAATAAAATTGTGTTTTGAAGTTTGAACCTAAAATCTTTGTCCAAAAAACTTATGTCTTTCTGTTGTTTGTTATTATGTACACTCTATTTCACAACAACCGTTCACCTCTTCTACCCAGTCATCAATTTCAATCATATACTTTGATTAATCCATGTCAATATAGATTAGGTAGCGAGTTAATTCTAGGTTTTTAGTTACATGAACAAACATGTTTAACATGATATCATTTACAATCGACATCCTTGACATGCATGGTATTAAGAAAATGAGTAAAAACAAATTGAGAAGAGAAGATTTAAACAGAGAATAATTTGTCTTCTCTCAGCGGCTAGGCAGGCCCGCTACAAACATTAAATAGCGAAGGTTTACAACAGAGAAGGAAATTAAAATGGATACCAATGACAATTAACATAATAAAAGCAAGATGATAATAACTATATAATAATAATGATGTAAATGATGATGATGATGATGATGATGTTAATAATGATAATAATAACAATAATTATGATAATGAAATAATGATATAATACTTTTCTACTAGTTTACCAATAGTACATACTACTACTACTACTACTACTACTGCCACCAATAATGATTATAGAAATAATACAAACAATAATAATAACGAATAATGATAACAGTACGGATAGAAGAATTAAATAAAGAATTAGATTTAAGATCGAAGAAGCCTGAAGAACAAGAGAAGAAGGAAGATGAAAAAGAAGAGAAGAAGAAGACGAAGAAAAATTGGGAAGAAATAGAAAAAAGTCTGGAGGAAGAAAGTCAAGCCATGCTCCCATTTGTTTTATTTTTTGTTGTTAGGGGGCACATCTAGACCTATACCTATATATAGACCCCCCCCCCCCTATAACCTTTAATTTATTTATTTTTAAATAAAGACAGCAAACTACGCCACTTAAGTCCGGTGCACGATTGGACTTAATGCGTGCATAACTGTAATTGTGAAATTAATTCTTTCATAAAACCAATCAGAGGGATCCAGGGGCAGCGGAGCATCGTTCAAAGTAGGGAGGGGGCACCAAGCAACCAACCAAAAAAAAAAAGCACTTTCTTGGAAAAGGGGCACCCGACAAAGAGAAACCTCAAAGCGGAAATATACCATTTTACGGCTTTGGTATATGTACCCCTATAAATTGTGATTATTATCAGGGATGATTTCAATGTTTGTTTCTTTCTTTCAATTGCTGTTCAGAGCACATGTCAAAGAAAAAAGTGGAATTACCAGAGGTGAAAATGTGGGCACTTCTCGAACCTTTCAGTGGCACTCACCAGTGGATGAAAAAATGCACTAGTATGACAATGGAAAAGGGGCAGTTATTACAAAAGGAAAAAGGGCAATTATCAGAAGTAAAATGGCAGTAATAAGAAAGGATAAGGGGCACTTTTCAAATTAAAAGTGGGCTTATCAGAGATGAAAAGGGGCACTAATTATCGGAGATGAAAAGGGGCACTTATAAGAATGAAAATAGAGCATATAGGAAAAGAGGCACTGCGCATTGTCAAAAGATAAGGGACACCTCTCAGATTTGAAAAAGAGGCAATTACAAGAGGGGCACTCTTAGAAAGAAAAAAAGGGAGCACGTGTAAAGGGGTACTTTTCAGAGATGAGACTAAACGGTAAAGACCAGAAGTGGTAAAATTAGGGTTCAAGGGTTTTAGGTGCAAAATATCCATTCAATATTGTATAAATATTGCCTTCAGAGGTTTAGATGGCAATACTTCACCCTAAATTCGCAAAAAAAAATTTTTACGATTTATTAAATTATTACGATTCTTTGGAGAGTTCTCGACTCTTAATCCTCGTCTGAATTCAGGTTCCCCCCTCCCGCGCTTTGCGCGGAAGCTTTTTAAGTTTCCTTTAATCATTAGAGAAAGAAGACGATTCGTTGTACCGTTTTCGACACTAATCCTCGTCTGAAATCAGTTTTCCCCCTTCCGCGCGAAGCGTGGAAGCTCTTACGATTCATTAAATCCTTAGAGAAAGAAGACGATTCGTTATACCGTTCTCGACTCTTAATCCTCGTCTGAATTCAGTCCCCCCCCCCTCCCGCGCAAAGCGCGGAAGCTTTTACGTTTCATTAAATCATTCGAAAGAAGACGATTCGTTATACCGTTCTCGAAAATAATCCTCGGAATTAGTTCCCCCTATATCCCGCGCGAAGCTCGGAAGGTAACATTAAATCACTAAAGATTCGTATTACCGTTCTCGCCACTGAATCCTCGTCTGAATTCAGGTTCCGCCCCCCCCCCCCCCTCCTGCGCCTCGCGCGGAAGCCTTGACGTTTCACAAGAAAATTTTACGATTTATTAAATTATTACGATTCTTTGGAGAGCGCTCGACTCTTAATCCTCGTCTGAATTCAGGTCCCCCCCCCCCCCTCTCGCGCGAAGCGCGGAAGCTTTTACGTTTCATTAAATCATTCGAAAGAAGACGATTCGTTGTACCGTTCTCGACTCTTAATCGTCGTCTGAATTCAGTCCCCCCCCCCCCCGCGGAAGCTTTTACGTTTCATTAAATCATTCGAAAGAAGACGATTCGTTGTACAGTTCTCGACTCTTAATCCTCGTCCGAATTCAGGTCCCCCCCCCATTCCCGCGCGAAGCGCGGAAGCTTTTAAGTTTCATAAGATTATGAGAGAAAGAAGACGATTGGCTGTACAGTTTTTGACTCTTAATCCTCGTCTGAATTCAGTTCCCCCCTCCCGCGCTAAGCGCGGAAGCTTTTACGTTTTATTAAATCATTCGAAAGAAGACGATTCGTTGTACAGTTCTCGACTCTTAATCCTCGTCCGAATTCAGGTCCCCCCCCCTTCCCGCGCGAAGTGCGGAAGTTTTATAATTTTCATTAAATCATTAGAGAAAGAAGACGATTCGTTGTACCGTTCTCGAAAATAATCCTCGTTGGAATTTATTTTCCCCTCCATCCCGCGCAAAGCGCGGAAGCTTTTACGTTTCATTAAATCATTAAAGGTTCGTATTACCGTTCTCGCCTCTGAATCCTCGTCTGAATTCAGGTCCCCCCCCCCCCTCTCGCGCGAAGCGCGGAAGCTTTTACGTTTCATTAAATCATTCGAAAGAAGACGATTCGTTGTACCGTTCTCGACTCTTAATCGTCGTCTGAATTCAGTCCCCCCCCCCCCCGCGGAAGCTTTTACGTTTCATTAAATCATTCGAAAGAAGACGATTCGTTGTACAGTTCTCGACTCTTAATCCTCGTCCGAATTCAGGTCCCCCCCCCCCCCCATTCCCGCGCGAAGCGCGGAAGCTTTTAAGTTTCATAAGATTATGAGAGAAAGAAGACGATTGGCTGTACAGTTCTCGACTCTTAATCCTCGTCTGAATTCAGTTCCCCCCTCCCGCGCTAAGCGCGGAAGCTTTTACGTTTTATTAAATCATTCGAAAGAAGACGATTCGTTGTACAGTTCTCGACTCTTAATCCTCGTCCGAATTCAGGTCCCCCCCCCCTTCCCGCGCGAAGTGCGGAAGTTTTATAATTTTCATTAAATCATTAGAGAAAGAAGACGATTCGTTGTACCGTTCTCGAAAATAATCCTCGTTGGAATTTATTTTCCCCTCCATCCCGCGCAAAGCGCGGAAGCTTTTACGTTTCATTAAACCATTAAAGGTTCGTATTACCGTTCTCGCCTCTGAATCCTCGTCTGAATTCAGGTTCCCCACTCCCGCGCTTCGCGCGGAAGCTTTGACGTTTCACAAGATTATGAGAGAAAAAAGACGATTCGCTGTACTGTTATCGATTCTTAATCCTTGTCTGAATTCAGTTCCCCCCCCCCTCCCCTCCTGAGCGAAGCTTTGACGGTTCATTAAAATTATTAGAGAAAGAAGACGATGCGTTGTACCGTTCTCTATACTCTTAATCCCTTTTTCAAAGGTGTTTTTTTGTCTGCTCCTTTTTCTTCCTACGTCCTCTTCCGATTTGGGGGGACCGCCCCCCCCCCCCCCCCCTGGCTACGTGCCTGCGGTCAGATAAACACATTTTGATACCTTGTCCGACCCCGCAAGCTCAGGGGTTTAAGACAATAAATTGCGGTCAGATAAGCATTCAGGGGCCCGCCTTAGGGCCCCTGGTGGGGTCGAGGCGGCTAAGCCGGCTCCGGAAGCTCAGGGGTTTTAGGCGTTTATTTAAAGGCAGGCTTTACTACTTCGGCTAGAAGGGATTAGACCACCCAGCGAGCCAGCGAGGTCACTGTGACAGGTGGCTATCTCATTAACTCAGCTCTCATTTAACATAAGAAAAAGAAGATCATGGGGGACCAACAGGCACCGATTGGGGAGGTTTTCTATATAGAGGGAGCAAGTAGCTACAAGTAGGACAGTGTGCCTTTAAGGTCAGATGAGCATTTTTTTTTTATACCTTATTATTTTATGACACTGGCAGGTCACTATTTGGCGTGGGTTCCAGGGGGCGGAGCCCCAAAAAATCAGGGGTTTTAGGCATTAAATTACCGTCAGATGAGCATCTAAGGGCCCGCCGTAGGGTCCTAGGTGGAATCCAGGGGTAGAGCCCCCGGGAGCTTAGGGGTTTTAGGCATTTAATCACGGTCAGATGAGCATAATTTAGATGTCTCATTAATTTTTAACACTGGCAGTTAACTATTCTTTCTTTCTTGCTCTCATTCTATTTTATTTCCGTCTCTTTAATATACTTTTTCAAAAAAGTATAAGGGGGGGGGGGTGGAGGGAGCTCGAGGCTCCCGATCCCCGCCCCACCTCGAGCCTGACATGTCGGAATCTCAAGAATCATATTTCTTGCCTGGCTGTAAATTTAGTTATTTGTCATTCTCCGACAAACACATACAAACGTATTTACTAAAAATCTCGGAAAAATCTCGGAAATTATGTCATTTCTTTCCCTTTCCTTCCTTCTCTCTTATTTTTTTTTTGATTGGGGGTGGGGGGGGGGGGGGTCAACAGCCTGGGAGTCAAGGCCCTTTCGGCCCCCCCATCTCCTTCTTCCCCCTTTTCTTTTTTTCTTCCTCTTCTTTCTTTCCCTTTCTCTCCTCTTTCCCTTTCCCTTTTTTTCCTTTCTTCTCTCTTTTTTTTTTTTTTTTTTTTCTTTGCGGGGGGGGGGGGGGGGGGGGCAAGGCCCGCTCGGCCCCCCCCCTGGATCCGCGCCTGATTAAGGGGGGCACTTATCAGAGGTGGTAGAAGCATGTATAAGAATATATTAGAAATAAAAAGGGGCACTTCATAGTAAAAGGGGCACTGAAAAATGGGGCACTACAGGGGTACTTGAAAACAGTGCCCCCCCCCCCCCCCCCCCCCCCCCCCAAGCCCCGCCTCCGGCTCCGCCGCCTCTGGAGCGATCATTCCAGAAAATTGCATAACTTTTGGAGTTGTCGAGTCACTGTATATCCTTTGTTGCACCATAAGTGAGTCGCGGGGTCAAAATGACGTCATATGCCATAGATACACGTCCTATCTTTATTACCCAATGAAAACGTGTAAAATAGAGCATGTGACACAGAATGACCAATCCCAAGCCAACACAAGGACCGTACCCATATATAACACATACAGGAGCATCGCCGCGTCAATAATAGTGATTTCCGTGCTCTCGTCTACACCTAAGTATCTCAGCTCAACACGAAAACTTGTTCGTTTTTTCTGCCTGGAAAACCCGCTTTTTGAAAGTAAGTAATCGTAAAATCAACTTAAAACAGATACAGTAATTATAAGAAGTAGTCAAGAGGGAAATTCAAGCAGCTAGCAGCTGTATAATTCACATCATCGTCACGGCTAAGTTACCTGGCTTTACGACTATTTACATGATTTAGCGACTTCCAAAAAAAAAAAAGCCTTTTAAGTTTCACTTCACTTTGATAAAATTTCTGTGCTATTGAATGCCCTTTCGTGACTGCTTGTAGTCTATATCAAATTAAACCTATGAGATAACTGATTTATTCAAGACCATTTATGTCATATTATCAAGGGTTATTTACTTGTTTAAATGTGTATTAATCATGTTGATAAAGGTTATCGGTGTTTACTGACGGAAAATGCCAGAGCAAGAGGCAGAGAATTAATGGAATGAGCGAGTGGGAGACTTGTGATCTTTGTTGAGTGTGTGTTAATTTGTTGGCATATGCCTTGCACGGATGAGAATGATGTCGCAATCACATGAAAATGAAATGACCAGCCATGATTGTGTAGAACTGTCAGCAGGATAGATGTTTGAGTAGAATATCGCATCTTGACAAATAATAGAATTCTACACCAAATAAATATAGGTCTAGATCTAGGCCTAGCATGCCTAGAGTCTTAACAGTTAGATCCGACTCGTATTCGTAAGCAAGAAGAAGGCCAAGCTAAACTAGATCAACCACACCCTAACTAGACATGTTAAGAATACATGTCACATGATGATGACATCATGTTCATAATCATTTGACTGAAGAATAGATTGAGGAATTGAATTGAATATTGCCTGCAAACTTTTGTAAGTAATACTTCATGGGAATGGATCCCTATCGTTTTAGATTGTAGACAAAAAATGAAAAATTTAATAAAAGAAATATTAATTATTTCTATTCTGTAAATTTTTGAGTTTGTTTTCACTTTGTTTTCAGTGTTTCTTGTCTTTTCCGCACAAGAAGTAGTATCTATCAACTTGCCTTTGGCTTTGTCTTACCTTGTGTTGGATAATATGTGGAACCATTGGGTGATTTTGCAGATTTATTTTTGGGTGTCAATTGAATTTATAGGGTTAAAACTTGTTTGTTTATATTGTACAGGAACTATCTTAACATTTTTTTTCTTTTACTCTTTGCAGGTCAACATGCAGATCTTTGTCAAGACCCTCACAGGCAAGACCATCACACTTGAGGTCGAGCCAAGTGACTCCATCGAGAACGTAAAGGCCAAGATCCAGGACAAAGAAGGCATCCCTCCCGATCAGCAGCGTCTCATCTTCGCTGGCAAGCAACTTGAGGATGGCCGCACTCTCTCAGACTACAACATCCAGAAGGAGTCCACACTTCATCTTGTTCTCCGACTTCGTGGTGGTATGCAGATCTTCGTCAAAACCCTCACAGGCAAGACCATCACACTCGAGGTCGAGCCAAGCGATTCCATCGAGAACGTAAAGGCCAAGATCCAGGACAAAGAAGGCATCCCTCCCGATCAGCAGCGTCTCATCTTCGCTGGCAAGCAACTTGAGGATGGCCGCACTCTCTCAGACTACAACATCCAGAAGGAGTCCACACTTCATCTTGTTCTCCGACTTCGTGGTGGTATGCAGATCTTCGTCAAAACACTCACAGGCAAGACCATCACACTCGAGGTCGAGCCAAGTGACTCCATCGAGAACGTAAAGGCCAAGATCCAGGACAAAGAAGGCATCCCTCCCGATCAGCAGCGTCTCATCTTCGCTGGCAAGCAACTTGAGGATGGCCGCACTCTCTCAGACTACAACATCCAGAAGGAGTCCACACTTCATCTTGTTCTCCGACTTCGTGGTGGTATGCAGATCTTCGTCAAAACCCTCACAGGCAAGACCATCACACTCGAGGTCGAGCCAAGTGACTCCATCGAGAACGTAAAGGCCAAGATCCAGGACAAAGAAGGCATCCCTCCCGATCAGCAGCGTCTCATCTTCGCTGGCAAGCAACTTGAGGATGGCCGCACTCTCTCAGACTACAACATCCAGAAGGAGTCCACACTTCATCTTGTTCTCCGACTTCGTGGTGGTATGCAGATCTTCGTCAAAACCCTCACAGGCAAGACCATCACACTCGAGGTCGAGCCGAGTGACTCCATCGAGAACGTAAAGGCCAAGATCCAGGACAAAGAAGGCATCCCTCCCGATCAGCAGCGTCTCATCTTCGCTGGCAAGCAACTTGAGGATGGTCGCACTCTCTCAGACTACAACATCCAGAAGGAGTCCACACTTCATCTTGTTCTCCGACTTCGTGGTGGTATGCAGATCTTCGTCAAAACCCTCACAGGCAAGACCATCACACTCGAGGTCGAGCCGAGTGACTCCATCGAGAACGTAAAGGCCAAGATCCAGGACAAAGAAGGCATCCCTCCCGATCAGCAGCGTCTCATCTTCGCTGGCAAGCAACTTGAGGATGGCCGCACTCTCTCAGACTACAACATCCAGAAGGAGTCCACACTTCATCTTGTTCTCCGACTTCGTGGTGGTATGCAGATCTTCGTCAAAACCCTCACAGGCAAGACCATCACACTCGAGGTCGAGCCAAGTGACTCCATCGAGAACGTAAAGGCCAAGATCCAGGACAAAGAAGGCATCCCTCCCGATCAGCAGCGTCTCATCTTCGCTGGCAAGCAACTTGAGGATGGCCGCACTCTCTCAGACTACAACATCCAGAAGGAGTCCACACTTCATCTTGTTCTCCGACTTCGTGGTGGTATGCAGATCTTCGTCAAAACCCTCACAGGCAAGACCATCACACTCGAGGTCGAGCCAAGTGACTCCATCGAGAACGTAAAGGCCAAGATCCAGGACAAAGAAGGCATCCCTCCCGATCAGCAGCGTCTCATCTTCGCTGGCAAGCAACTTGAGGATGGTCGCACTCTCTCAGACTACAACATCCAGAAGGAGTCCACACTTCATCTTGTTCTTCGACTTCGTGGTGGTATGCAGATCTTCGTCAAAACCCTCACAGGCAAGACCATCACACTCGAGGTCGAGCCAAGTGACTCCATCGAGAACGTAAAGGCCAAGATCCAGGACAAAGAAGGCATCCCTCCCGATCAGCAGCGTCTCATCTTCGCTGGCAAGCAACTTGAGGATGGCCGCACTCTCTCAGACTACAACATCCAGAAGGAGTCCACACTTCATCTTGTTCTCCGACTTCGTGGTGGTATGCAGATCTTCGTCAAAACCCTCACAGGCAAGACCATCACACTCGAGGTTGAGCCAAGCGATTCCATCGAGAACGTAAAGGCCAAGATCCAGGACAAAGAAGGCATCCCTCCCGATCAGCAGCGTCTTATCTTCGCTGGTAAGCAACTTGAGGATGGCCGCACTCTCTCAGACTACAACATCCAGAAGGAGTCCACACTTCATCTTGTTCTCAGGCTTCGTGGTGGTATGCAGATCTTCGTCAAAACCCTCACAGGCAAGACCATCACACTCGAGGTTGAGCCAAGTGACTCCATCGAGAACGTAAAGGCCAAGATCCAGGACAAAGAAGGCATCCCTCCCGATCAGCAGCGTCTCATCTTCGCTGGTAAGCAACTTGAGGATGGCCGCACTCTCTCAGACTACAACATCCAGAAGGAGTCCACACTTCATCTTGTTCTCAGGCTTCGTGGTGGTATGCAGATCTTTGTCAAAACCCTCACAGGCAAGACCATCACACTCGAGGTCGAGCCAAGTGACTCCATCGAGAACGTAAAGGCCAAGATCCAGGACAAAGAAGGCATCCCTCCCGATCAGCAGCGTCTCATCTTCGCTGGCAAGCAACTTGAGGATGGTCGCACTCTCTCAGACTACAACATCCAGAAGGAATCCACTCTCCATCTCGTTCTCCGACTTCGTGGTGGTATGCAGATCTTCGTCAAAACCCTCACAGGCAAGACCATCACACTCGAGGTCGAGCCAAGTGACTCCATCGAGAACGTAAAGGCCAAGATCCAGGACAAAGAAGGCATCCCTCCCGATCAGCAGCGTCTCATCTTCGCTGGTAAGCAACTTGAGGATGGTCGCACTCTCTCAGACTACAACATCCAGAAGGAATCCACTCTCCATCTCGTTCTCCGACTTCGTGGTGGACAATAGAGCTTTGACGTATTTGCCAGATGAACCCACTTCTTCCCATATTAAACATCCCTTTCCAATAATGTTTTGAAACTTTGAAAAGTACAGTTTTCCATTTAATTTGTTTTTAATCTTAAAATGAGATAGCTATAGACAAATTGAGAGACAAAGCAATCAGTTACTTTTATTCTATCAAATCTATGGTGATTAATTAATAGTTGATGAGATGCAGGGGCAAAAAATCCAATTGGGGAAAAGAAGGTTTTCCATACAGATGTCATGTTATTCCTCAAACAAAACAAATACATGTAACAAGAAAAGTGGCATCGATTGTGATTATTAATGAATATGGTACCTTTTTACTGGTCCCATTTTACCCTCGTTTGTTGACTTGCATGCTAGATCAGGAGCTTACAAAGGTACATGAACCTTTGTGCATCTCATCAAACATATTTTAAAAGAACACCGTTTTACAATCATGATTTTTAAAACGGTGTTTTATTTCCTGCAAGTATATCACGACATCTTAAACTGTTGGGATAGGGAGTAAGGGACAAGGGAAAGGTCTAGACGTGTATTACGCTACTGGCAAATTCAACCTGAAATTATCTACTTTTCTTTTTCAAGTTAACTTCATTCCAATTTATTACTTTTGATAACTGTTTGTGAAATTTCAATCTGGAAGAAAGCTGATAAATTAAAGAAACAATGCAATGTGAAATACGAATGTGTTTGTAATTCTGTTACCTTTTTCTGATAATGACACTTTATATATTTGCTTGATTGATGTCCAAGTGATGATTATACTTCACTAAATTGTGCAGGTGTTGTGGAATATGTTGCTGATTCTTGTGTCTATTACAGTTAACCCTGCATAGCGAAATAGTCAAATTTCCCCCAAGTCGTAATTTTTTTTTTGACCAAACCATGCGAAAGTTGTGTTATTTATGCTTTCCTGGTCAATTTTTTGAGCAACAGATCCGACTAATGCAAAGTTAACTGTATTTAGAGTGAAAATACATGTGTATATTTTATTGAAAAATGTACGGGTACATGTATCTGAGTTTGGTGCCAAAGCATTTATTTGATTATCTGGATGACCGTTTCTCTGTTTAGTGTTTGATATTGGCCTTTCATACGATCTCCTCTCTCCTTATTTTTCATACCATCTTATAAACTGTTTGAAGTGCATGGAGTATGACGTATTATGCTGTATGAGTGAAACGTGTGTATATTTTTTTGTCCTTTTCCTTATTCTCTTTCCTTTAATCATTCTATCTCTGTGTCTACTCTGTCCCTCTCCCCTACATCTCTTTCCTTTCATTATTTTATCTCTCTACCTCTCTTTCCTTTCATTATTCTATCTCTGTGTCTACTCTGTCCCTCTACATCTCTTTCCTTTCATCATTCTATATCTGTGTCTACTCTGTCCCTCTACATCTCTTTCCTTTTATCATTCTATCTGTCCCTCTACATCTCTTTCCTTTTATCATTCTATCTGTCCCTCTACCTCTCTTTCCTTTTATCATTCTATATCTGTGTCTACTCTGTCCCTCTACATCTCTTTCCTTTTATCATTCTATCTGTCCCTCTACCTCTCTTTCCTTTTATCATTCTATCTCTGTGTCTACTCTGTTCCTCTACATCTCTTTCCTTTTATCATTCTATCTGTCCCTCTACCTCTCTTTCCTTTTATCATTCTATCTCTATTCAACACTCGTCGACAAGAGAGCGAGCGCCCCAAATAGGTCACATTCTTTGTTCATTATATCTGTTACTTCTTCTTGTCTCTCTCTCTCTCTCTCTCTCCATTCTACTATGTCTACTTTCCACTTTTCTCTTTTATATCTGTCCTGCCTCAACCCCTCCCCCCTCCCCTCCCCCTCTCTCTCTCTACCCCCTCGCTCTCTCTCTCTCTCTCTCTCTCTTTCTCCCTCTCCCTCTCTATTCTACTATGTCTACTTTCCACTGCTCTCTTTTATATCTGTCCTGCCTCAACCTCCACCCCTCCCTTCTCTCTCCCCCCCTCTCTCTTTCTACCCCTCGCTCTCTCTTCCTCCTCTCTCTCTCTCTCTCTCTCTCCCCCTCCCCCCTCTCTCTCTCTCTGTTTAAAGAATGGTGATTGTGTTATAGTGAGAATTGTATATAAAGGCCGATTTAGGCCTACACCATAGCCAGGGAAAAGAGACGTCAGGACTAGTAAAAAAAAGAACATAATGAAAACCCATAGGTAATACAAGTGATATAGGAATAATATCATGCCATATTGCAGCCACTATTGTATAATAGGAATATACCAGGCACTGCGTTACAGCCAACTGTGGGTCCTGTTTACTTTTGAAAGGGAACTTCTGTCCATCATAATTAAACGTAGCCCATACGTTACAAACTAAAGGCATGTTGTTACATGTAATTTGGCAATGTGACTCACTTATATATCATTGTACATGTATGAGCGAAGACATGACTGTTAACAAGCAAACATAATACATGTAGGCACAATTGGAAAAGAAAGAGCTCTATATGCGGGGAGCCAAATACACGAAGCATGATTCATTGCAGCATATTATTCATGACGTTGTGAACAATGGATCCTACTTTGAGTTTGGGTCGTATGATTTGCATACAATAATGATTCAATGCAAATAAGATTAGGTCATAGCCATTTTAATGCACCATCGATCCCCATTGTACCCGTTTTTTAGATATTTTCAACGACTCATAATCGGGAGCGGTTCTAGGAGAATGAGTTTCGGGGCTAGAGTTTTCTTTATCTAATTATTTTTCCTTAAAATTATTTTCTTGTTTTATAATATAGATCTAATATTATTTTTTTCTTCTCTCTCTCTCTCTCTCTCTCTCTCTCTCTCTCTCTCTCTCTCTCTCTTTGTGGGGGGGGGGGGGGGGCTTGAGCCCTCAACACCCCCCTATTGCCGCCACTTCCACTAGTCAAGTTTCCGACTTGCTATGCCATTTGATTGCATGTCGGTGATCCACGTTTCCCGCCTGTTTAATCAGCGAGGCTGATCAAGGTTGACGGGCAATTTGATCATGGAGTTACTAGCCTGATTTGATGTAGTACGTGCAAACATGCAAACCAGTATAGACGAGTCTGTTGAGGTACCCAAAGGGGGATGCATAACGATATAGTAATGCTTTATTATTCCTTTTATGATAAAACATATATGCTGTGTCTATAGGGTATTATGAAAGCTATTTCAATGAAGTACACGATGGATATAGAAACTACATTACTCGAAAATATATATCAGATTTCAGGATTTCATAGAGCAACTGCATATGCATGGCAATCGAAAGCGGATTTAATGCTGTAAAGAGGCAGTCAAAGGCGGATTTTTGTTGTTATCTCTGCCCGGTGGTTAGCCAATATAGGCCAATACATGTTTGTCCTATTATGAGTTGATGACGTACTTCAAAACAAACATTGCAAAAAGCGAACCAAATATGGAACAGGCGAATAAATATCAAGAAATGCTCCCGTCAGCATAATTTTAACAGTCTTTGACATTCGTAATTCCTGTTATTTCATACTACTTCCGTGTGACTCTGTGTCATGATATGGTTTGGTGTCTTTTGATAATACAAGTAACATGTATATTTCCATTTCCCGTTGCAACTATATATTTTGGGGGACGATGAAGAAATTTTTATGAATATAAATTATAATACCGAGTTCGCTGTAGGCGAATATTGAATATACCGGATACCAACTATATTAAAAAAATTATTTATTAGGGAAAATTTAACATAAAGGATAGGTTTAATAGACATAATATTTAAATATTCATTATGCGGAAAATATGATTTCTTGAATATTTTTGTCACCAAGACTTGATTCAAAATATTTCCCCCCTGAACTCAAAAACATGTTTTGATGGAGTTTGGCCCCATATATAGTTCACCATTTTGTTTCTGTAATGCTCGATGTGTATATTCTTAGTTTCAAGGCTACCGTCAATCCCCCTTTCAAACGATTTATAGCTGTTTGGTCTACAACTAATTCGTCTACTACCCAAATTGGTCTATTCCCATATGGTCTACACCCAGCACTTCTACTATCTAATGGTCTAATCTCAAATAAGTCTATTACCCATTTAGTCTAATTACTAGTACCGGTAGGTCTAATTCCCAGTTTGGCTAATGCCCGTTTGGTCTACCATCCATATGGTCTATGAATCATAAACTATAATAATATTCAGATGATTACGAGACTTTATAATGGATAATGGACGAATTTGGCATTAGACAAACTGGGAATTACACCAACTACCAGATGAACATGCATGCAATAGACTAAATGGAGATTAGACCAAATGGCTGTCATACTAAATGGTCATTGGACTAAATGATAAGTTTACAAGATGATTATTAGATAGACCATGTGGACAATAGAGGAACTGGTTGTAGACCAAACGACAATTCACCTCAGGTACAATGAAGTACCATCACATTGGTGATAAATACTAATTCATGTTTGGAAAAATTTCTGAAGAAAAAAAAAATTCAGTTTCAATGCCAAAAAACAACAACAATACACCTTTAAACCTATAATATTTTATGCCTTTTCTGTTGGTGTGTTAAATGCAAAGTCGTGTCTGAATATACTTATATCAGAATGAACTCATTTCACTGCAAATTACGACAGTACACTAAATTTTCAAGTCATAAAACTGTTTCATTTATTATTTATTCACGCAATTTATTACATGTACACCTTTGCTTGTGAGACTGTTTACAATGAAAAGTGTTATCACTTAATGAGTCTAAAGTACAACAATCTTTTCAGATAGTGTCTGAGTTCATATCTTGGCATCCTTGCTTGTATCTCAACACAATGACAATGACGAATAATAAAGTTTTTTCCTCTTCTCCATCATACTCATATGTCAGAATAGAATGGTTTCCCACAGTGATTGCATGGAGAAAGAGGATAAAGCTATAAACACTGTTCTATCAATTCATGATCCTCAATGAAGAGAAACAGTTTACTTCCTACTTCATTTTGCCATGTGTAGATACATACCGGTATATCAATTATGATGGTTCTGTCCATGCTATTTGGAAGAATAAATCTATGTAAAACATTTATTACATAAAAATATTGACATCTTTGACAATTAATCACATTCATATAATGTGTTCAATGTTTGAGTTAAATTCTATTTCTCAACCCACAATTAATTTGGATACAAAATCAAAGAGTACCGGTATATCAAATCAATATGATAGAGGATGCCTTGCATAGTTGAGAACAAATATGATGTGCATTGTAATACTTTACTATGAGTTATAAAGATGCGGAATGTTTGGGCTAATCAATGGAATGGTTGGACTTGAATTCAACAAGTTTCTCAATAAACAATGTGCTTGAAAGCTCACAATGTACTGTTCGTTTCATGTAGCTATAATTGTCTGAAAGGTGAAAAATATTGTTCATAGCTAGAAAATGGAAGATCATTTTTATCATCAACAAACTTTGTTTTCTTTATTGCTTGATAATCATGTTCCCATAAGACACTTATGTTACTGAAGGCACCTTTGGAATACGAATCTTATCAACTGCTCTTTTTACATTAAAATGAGTAAAAAACAGACTTATCTGGGTAAAAGAATGCCCGATAAAGCCATCTACTGATAAGTTAGATAAATGAAAACAAAAACACATATTAATAACTGTACATGCATATTAGTTTTAAAAAATACACTCACTCTTTAAGCAAGCTTGTATTAATCATCATTATTGGTAATATACCTTCTTTTTTCATGACTGAATATTTATGTTTCTAAAACTCTACTACATAATAGACAAACACAATGATACAAATGTTTTTTTTTAGTCATAACGCTCCAGCCCATAACCCATATATATATAGTCCTACCTACAGTACATATAATACAACAGGTGATTGAAAGAAATAGCACACATAGGAAGATTAGGCAGCATTTGAGCATGTCAAGAGTATTTTGCTACGTTACTTAATGTCAGCCTTATCTGTTAACCCGAATAATACTGCATATACCCTTCGCTTTAATTATAATAAGTGTACTGAATTGTTTCGTGCTACTACATGCATAGACAGAATAACTGGTAATAATTACCAAAATGATGCACCACGGAAACTTAATTCCTTTCTCTTTCGTAATGTTTTTGTTAACCTTAATGATTGTCTTTAAAATCATTGACATTCTACAGATAAATATTTTAAAAATCTGAATTTCTCAAGTCTCCAAATTTGTGTCAAGAATTCAATTTCATCATCTGAAATTTCTTATTCATATTTGCCAATCAAACAAAAGGAAACCAGATAAGTCTTTTTTTTTTGAGTAAGCAAAACTCTCTCTTAGCCTCTGCTTGTCTAGTAACTCTTCTATCTAACCTACATACTTTAGAGTCTTGATATGTGACGCGCTATACTGTACCTATCACATATTGGTAAGTTTTCCATGCCTTATCCTTGTTGCCGGGATAGAGCAATTCTGAATCAATATTTAAGCCAAACCTATTAAAAACATCATAACTACCGGGAGACAGTCTATTCTTCTTCATCTGCTACAATTTGAACTTGAATCTGCATTGCAACAGGTTCCTCTACTACAGTTTGAACTTCAGCTAATATCGTGTCATTTTTCCTTTTCAGCACACCTTCAATTTCAAGTTCATAAAGACCCGTGGCCTTCACATGTTTGCTGAATCGTAGCAGGGACATGCCATCAGATTTCTTCTTCATCACAAAGATGTTGTCTTCGTTACCGCTCAGGATGACGTACTCGTAGCGGGCCACAATTCTGGTGTAACCGGTCTTGAATTTAGCGATGTGTTGCTTGGGGACGGCTTTGGAGAGCGGGATATGATACAGGATAGCGGTGTTGTTGGATATCATTGTTGATTCCTTGTCTTTAGTCTCTGTAGCACTTCTGCGCTGTCTTGTTTGTCTATTGCAGCTGTAGCAGGGTTGGACAGAGTCTCGATCTGTCACACAAGCTCTGTCAAAATAAAGCAAATTCAATATTTGTGTGAGAGTTCTTATATCTCTGCCATCAGAGATCATAATCAGCATGCTCTATGCAGCACCTTGGATATTAAATCGTATAATTTTTTTTTTTTTAATGTAGTGATTTCCTAACAATGGAGGGTATAGACTGTATAGCCACAGTAATTATGAATTCTAGTAATGGATATGTTTTTCACAAGAAACTGGCTGAAAATCGTTCTAAATTATTTATTGCACACTGACTCACACACAGTACACAGAAGTTTTGAATCAGCAAGATATAAACAATTAATTAAAATCACATACTCTGAAAACAATAAAAACACACATACATAAATAACTACATTACATGTACATGTAGGCCTGGATATACTAAGTGCTTTTCCTTGCTCATTATACTTAGCTAACATAAATTTCCTAACAATTTGCTGGTCACTATATTACTAATTTGTATTACTGAACTGAACATTTATTATTTCAGTGTACCGGTAAATGTTGTTGGGTTGCAGGAGTTTTGCATTTCATTATCAATATAACACAAACTACCTGGCTTTCATGCTGAATACATAAATAAAACATGTATGATTGAGGAATTTGTTTGAAGTCTTAGAGTATGTTCGATCTTCATTCTAAAACGACTATAGATTATTCAGACTTCTATTTGATCGTCAACGAAGAATGATGACTCATCTTCACTGTTGCTGGTTATTATGATTGTTAGCATGTCAAAACCCTGTACACAGGAAACTGTAGCTGCCCTAGCTTCCTGTGAAATGTTTGCCAGTAAAGCCCTAGCCTAACGTACAACAAAGCCTTGATTGGAAATTCAATTACAGCATATGTCCCTGGGCATGGGAAAGTAGACCTACAACTTGAAGTTTATTTTAAACAACTAAAGCTCTAGTTATTCAGTAATTTTTGTAAATGGAGACCCTGAATTAGCTTAATCCTCCTATATGGGTACACAAATGAGAAACATACTTAATCTCGCTACAAACATCTGACTATCTTGGAGATTACATCTTTTGTAAATATTTTTGATCAGTAGATGACCATCTTTCAAGTTAATCAGTATACCTGTGTTTATTAGGTAAAATGCTTATCTTCAAAGCATCAACATGTTTGTCTCTAAACAGACAGATTTATGAGATAACCCAAGGATGGACAATATTATTTTCGCATGATGTCCGGGCATGCTTTTAAATTAAATCTGTAAAGTGCATAGAGGTCTGTACTTCCGAGTCCACATATGAAGACTGCCTTTGCTGGAAGTAAATGAATAGGTGTTTATTACTGTTGTTTACCTAATACACATGGCCATTTCCTAATTCTTCAATCTTTGATTCGTTAACATTTTATTATTATTATCATCAATAATTTTATTTATTTTTTATTTTTTTTATTTTTTTTTTTTTTGGGGGGGGGGCGAGCGGGGGGGGGGGGGGGGATGGTGTTTGGTAAAGAAATGGACAGCAATGGACATGAAAATATGACATAGAAAACAATAACAAAAATTTAAAAATTTCTCTCAGGGCGGAAAGCAAAACAATTGTTACAGGGATCAAACTGGATCAAACTGGCCTAGCTGCTTCCCGCAAATAGTGGTAACAAAGAGCAGTTTGTCTAGAGATCAAAGTGTCCATGATC
Organism: Strongylocentrotus droebachiensis; assembly: GCA_035222895.1. Classification (NCBI taxonomy): domain Eukaryota; kingdom Metazoa; phylum Echinodermata; class Echinoidea; order Camarodonta; family Strongylocentrotidae; genus Strongylocentrotus; species Strongylocentrotus droebachiensis. The sequence continues at coordinate 212,312 of JAVYIG010002689.1, read as the reverse complement.
TATATCATTTGGAGGATACAGGTAATTTGTTTACACACACTGACATTCAAAGATAAAGAAATCTACCTCACAGTTCATAGGTCATTCTTGTTTATTAGTCTACTTAAAGTGAAATATATACTGGTAGTTAAAAACCATTATAAAATGGTAGATACAAATCTTTTGTTGATTTGCTATGGTGTACCCTCTTATAGTACTTCACAAATTAATTGATCTACATAAAATCTTCTCATGCACAAAATCAAGGTACACATGTTCGGCCAGCAAATATGAGTGCTGGTAGATTTAAACTACTGGTTTAAACGTACTTGCAGTCCAAAATATGCAGGGATTAATTTGTATGTATTTAATACTTTCTAGAGAAATACCCTCCTCCCCTTTTAATCAATACATAAATAATATGCAGAGAAAGTGGAAAAAATTCCTCTTACTTGTTACCATGTACATGTATAGAATAAGACATAGAGTGTGAATATTGGCTAGCCTCCTTGTATATCACATGATTGGAAGTTTGTTGCCCTTTGTCTATACTATTCTGCACTTGCACAACAATGTGAAATAAACATGCTGGTGAAAACTGAATTTTGTAACATATTCTAGGGCTTGTATTAAACTTAACTGGGACCTACAACTCTGCCTGCAGCTAACATATCAGATCAGAATGTGTGCTATATATTTGAGTTGAATAGTTAAGATTGCTTTGTTCCAATATCTTTTGTTGAAACTTCCTGAGAAACAGACACTTACATGCCAGCAAGAAAGGTGCCCCCCAACTCTTCACATCCATCCCCGCTTATCCACTCTATCAAAGGCCTTTGTCATCATGGTTGGATAGGTCCCAAGTCAATAAAAACTTAATTTGTAAAAGATCTTGTCTTTTGTTTGAGCTTCCTGCAGTGTGCTAATAGCCATTTAATAGTTCAGACAGGGCTTTTTTAAGTGTTATAGTCTTTGTTTACAACATAGGAAGTAGACATTCGTCCCTGATCTAGAGAAGCTAGGCCTATAATTGGGAGTGCCTACGTTGTATAACGAAGACAAAAAAGTATTTTCTTTCTTTCTTAATCGACATCTTATATTGAACAAAAATGCAATTAAGAACAGGAAGAAGAGAAGTCTTCAGAAATATATTGATCGGCAAAGAGAATGTTAAAAACTAGGTGCATTTCACATTCATTGTACAAGAAGAAAAAAAAACCTGTAAACTACAGTTACTTTAGCCCCAAATCTTCACAGTCTCCCAGAGTCCCATATCTTGAAAAGGTAATATGCTACCCCATCTGCTGACATTCCTTAAAGTATTTTTTATATCATATTAGCATATATTTCATAACTGTGCATGCATGATGGCCGTGTGTACTCACCCCTGCACCACACTGGTGTACCCTGGAGGACAGCCGCAGGAGAAGCTACCGTCTGTATTATCACAACCATACTGACATGGACTGTTTGTATTACCATATGACCCTTGACACTCATTCACATCTGAAAAAAATATATACAAAAATTAAAACATATATATATATATATATATATATATATATATAATGGTGATGAATTAATTTCACATATGAAACAAAATATTCACTTCTAAATTATTTTTGAAGAATTATTATGCATTAGCTCCGACAGCCAGTGCATTGCAAATAATAAATCCTACCAGCTATCCTACCAGCTAGCCAATTACTTCACCTGGGTCAGGGTGTAGATAAACAAAATCCTGGTCTAAGGAAACAGTTTACATTTACAATCACATCTTTCTACTTGCCATTACCAATTAATGCACCAAAACAAAATTATAGGACAACATGGCTGGAATACAAAATATTATAGAAATTTATTTGGCAAATTGCATTGACTGAATCTTGTTGTATATGGTGTGCTAAGTAATATAATAATAACATCAATACATTATTTCCTCATTAAAAGAGAAGGTTACTTGATATAACCCATTGGTAATATTGTTTACATATATTTCACTATGTGACACCTATAACAATAATATAGAATAGTGGAAGGTGTTTTAGCAAAATGGGGAATTTTGAACCACCATAACTTCATGAAAAACACAAAAACTGTTACATGTACATTGTATTTCTTGGTGATGCACCTCTGTGTCACAAGATGGCGCTATACACAAAATATACAAGGCACTGTATGAACCAACTCTATTCTCACAACGGCCCTTTTCCTTTCCCCCATTGGCATTGCTAGCATATGTATAATAGAGTTAACCTAAAATAAAAGGAAATAAGGTTCACCGTTCACTTCAGTGAGAACATATTCATACAGAGCCTTGAAATCTATGATAAGGATCAAATAATCTGAAAAAACTACAATCCAGTTTTACAGGAATGAATTACACAACCATTTTTGACATACCATTGCAAGCGAGGTTCTGTTGATCAAATGCATATCCACTGTTACATCCGCATTGGTAGCTACCCTGAGTGTTATAACATGTAGCTTGACCACATTTACCAGACTGTCTGCACTCATTATTATCTAGAAATATAAATAAATAGACAACATAACAACACATTAATTGTCAAAGTACTTGTTCTACAACATTATAGTTCTTTATTGTCTTTTATTTGGCAAATTTATACACATGCCCATCAGCAAGAGAAAGGTGGAGCTTTTTCAAGGACCTTTTCAAACCACTTAGCTTCTAGACCTCGATATATCCTTTCCTATCTATAATGATAAATGTTAGTCCATTACAAAAATATTGATATTTGAGTAGAGCTGTCTGAGCTTCTCGCAGTGAATGTTGAATTTCAGAGGGTAAGTTTTCATGTTGCTCACTCATTAATGTCTAAGTTTTTCACAATAACTGAGTTCCTCATAGGTACTGTTATGAGTTTATCATACCAATTGTTTGAATTTCTCACAACAATTTTGAGCTTGCTATAGAAAACCGAGTTTCTCATTATAACTGCTCAAGTATTGCCTTTTACATTTTTATTTTTTTTAAATATTTATTTCGGTTTAAAAAGACATATAAATATACATGATTCAAAGGTCGATAATGTTTACAAGTAATACAATCAAGTTATAGATACAGTAAATATACAATAGAGAGCCTAACAGACAGGTATAAAACGTACAAGATGGCAATAAAGATGAACAAATAATACATTTCAATCAATACAATACCAAAATAAACGAAGAGAAAGTAATAGTCAAGATTGACAAATTACTACTGCTATAGGGGAATGGTAGCAGATAAAAAGACAATAATAATTTTAAGTAACCAAACAACTGTCTAGGTTTCTCCGCAGTGAGTATTTGGGTTTCTTAGAGCAGCTATTAGAGTGTCTAACACCAATGTTTCACAGGAAATTGAGTTTCTAACAGTATCTGTTTCTCACCAATGCACCTGCCATAGAAGTTTTCTTCAAAGCCATCTGGACACACACATCTGTACCCACCAATGGTATTCTGACAGCCATACTGACAAATATCCGGTTGATCCTCACATTCATTGATATCTAGAAAAAAAGACAAAGGTAAAATAAGAAAATTAACCCAACCGTCTACAATATGTTTTTATTCTTTCTTGTTGGGAGGAGGAGGGGGGTGATGGGTTATTTGTTGTGAAAATTGTTATTAAAGATAAACTCCAGTACTGGTAACAAATAAATAATAATTCTCACAGAATCAAACGAAACTTACACTGAATGTTCAAGATTACAAATAAATGACATGTGCCAAACAATTTTGGAAGAAAATGTATACTGGCTGAGTAATGAGCATAGAAAGACAAGGAAATCAAGGTAGTACTAGCCCCGACACCATGTGTGTTGTCCCATATATAGCTTTCTATGTGAGTGCTTGTTACTTTACCAAGACTCGGTCAAATTTATTATGATTTTGATGACTCCAGAACCTTGCAGTGCACGCCAATACATACATGCTACATGATCAACTGTTTCTGATCCTTTCCACACCTTTTCTTTCACAATGCAATCGCATTACCAGTACTAAAGTTTATCTTTAATGTATTCTTTTCTTTTCTCATTGACATTAATATTTATATACAGTCAAACCTGCTTTAGTGACCACCTTCCTATAAAGACCACTTTTCTTGTCTGCCTTGGGTGGTCTTTATTGACAGGTTTCACTGTACACAATCCATCACAGTATATACTATCATCAACACATGAATGTTTTATCTTCTTCATCATGATTCTGAGCATTAATATCCTATTATCTGCAATACCATCACATCATTATCAATCTCAGATTCCTTCTCATTCCCGTCTTGTTACTTTGTATTTTGGAGTTTAATGCCATCAACAAAATAGGTATGAACTTGGTAATTGTTTCTATGAAACAGGTAAAATTACATATTAAACAATGCAGCACATGAATTTTTAATAAATGCCTGACAACAGACAGCAATTGCTTTTATCAGAGGATACTTTTTTACATACCTTTTATTGATGTTTATAGTAATTCTACAACCAAATATTAGAGCGATCTTTTATTTCTATTTTATATAATTATGAATGTTTTGTTTCAAAGATATCATTCTATTCAAGTATCATTTCCATTTGAATGGATAATGTACATGTATGTAAAGGCTTATCAACTTTTTATTGATGTCCTTATTTTTATGTCCAATTTTAAATAGCAAACAATAAATATAGGAACTACTTGGTATAATTCAATAAGGCAAATTTAATTACGTTGAAGTGAAATGAATTGAACTTACCGACGCATGTGTTAGTGGATGGATCTGGTCTGAAGTTTCTCTGGCATTCGCACCTATGCCCGCCCTGTGTGTTCTGACAAGTACCGTATGCACCACAGATATCTGGAGTCTGTATACACTCGTTCACATCTAGGAATAAAATATCAGATAGTAGTAAAGAAACAACTGTATTTATAAAAGTACATTAATGTTTATGGAAATTCTAAAATGAGAAGCTATTTCACTGTGCATTACAAAATAAAGCAATGTATTTGAAAGGCAAAACAGGATTCTTGTAAAATTGTACTGATAATCGATTTGATCTGTCTAAGAACTCTCACGGTAACAAGGATGATCTGGATTAGCTAGTGACTTTCATGTTCTCACCATTTTTAAAAATCTATTTAACTCTATGACCACTTCTACACATTCAAAGAAAAGAAAAAATATCCATGGCATGTACCTAAAATGGATGTAATTTACCTTGGACAATATTTCAACTACATTTTTATAGTTAAAAGCTATCATTCTTTGTACCAATGGAAGTTATTAATGAGAGTTCAATGTTTTACATTCACTTTCTTCATAACAAATGTGTAGTATGTAGAATACATAAAAGACAGGATTTTTTTTGTTGTGATGGCATTATTTCCATCTAGACTGAGATGCCATGCCGACCTGTACTGTACATACCTATACATGTAGATCCATGTTGTATATATCCTTCTGGACACACACATCGGAAGCCACCTAGAGTGTTTCTGCATTCAAACTGACATTCATGGATTCCCATTGAACATTCGTCTTTCTCTGCATGTAGACAAGACAGAGATTAAACAGAGAAAATAGTTTTAAACATTTTAAATACATCTGGGTGTACCAAAGCAACTATCAACTATGCTTCAGCATATCTGCATATCATATCAAAAGTATTGATTTACCCCACATGCACACCATGAAATGCACAAGGCATAACATTATATTGGATACTGACAACTTTCATGCAATGCTGGGTTCCTCTGAGATACTAGTAACTAATAAGTGTTGCAAATTAAAGCCTATCTGCACTAGTTTGGCCAGGAGGGATTAGACCTCCCTGAATGGTCACTGACAGGTGGTTATCTCATCAAATCAGCTCTCAATTAACATAAGAAAATGGGGGATCAACAGGTACCGCTTAGACATTGTTTGCTACATGTATATAGAGGGCGCAAGTAGCTACAAATAGTGCAACCAAACGTTCCTTATAACTAAGTGCATGACTGTTATATTTATGTAATATGTCAAAGGTTGGAACGTATTTGGGGGTAGGGACAGAAATCAGTCACTGACTGCATGTGCTCTTCTTCTTCTTCTTCCAGTGTAAGTGCTGCTCACTTCAAGGTGATGACGATAAACGCACTGGTTGTGTGTGTATATGTGGAGACCTGCACATATCCTGTTATTCCATATCGTAACTTTTTGTTCTTGTTGTGCAGGTGCATATATACATGTGTAAGTAAAAACATTCTCGGTTTTGTGCTGCATAATTATATAATTGATGTGATAGTGTAGACGGAAACCTACCTCTGCACGTGAGTCCATCTTCACTGAGTAGATAACCCTGAGGACAGCCACATCTAAAGCTCCCTGGAGTGTTCTTACACTGGTAGCTACATGGAGGAGGTGCACGGTTGCACTCATTCTCGTCTGTATTAAAGACACATAGAGTGAAATCATATCAGCCATACTGGTAATCATTAAACATAAATATTAATGCATAACTTGGCGTTGCATTCGTTCTCATCTGTAAGACGCATATAGTGAAATTTCATCAACCATACTGGTAATCAATAAACAAAAATATTAATGCATAATGCCAACTTATCATTTCCACAATCCTACCCATGTATTTTCTCCATCTTTGGCTCTATCCTACAAAAAAATACCCCCAAAACATCCTTTTTCCAGAGACTACAGCCAAGTTCTCTCAGGCTAGTAATGATCTAGTATGATCTATTACTCAATGAGTGAACATTCCAACTTTGGAACTGTTCCTGTACCTTCACATCTTCATCTCGACGCACAGTACAGTTTAGAGATCACCTTAGGCAATAGTTTTAACCATGCCCCTCAAAGTAACACATTTGTATATTAATCTATCATTCCAGCTTGGAACTGTTCCTTTACCTTCACATCTTGTGCCATCTGGGCTGAGGATGTATCCTGGATTACACTGACACAGGTATCCACCTGAGCCTCCCAGACAGTGCCCGTTTTCACACAAGCCCTGAACGATCTGGCATGGATCCACTGGCGTGGTGGCGGTGCAGAGGCGGTTGTATTCAACTGCAAAGAGAATGATCAATGAATTTGAATAAGGTATAGATTTATTTCCATTGCAGCAGCAATAATGAATTATTTTGATAATGAATTGAGTCATCCTAATTATATTCCAGCTCGAGAATACTATAAACCCATATATTATGTAGATATACATTTTTGCTGCTGATGCAAGAAGTGTACTTCTCTTTTTCTTGTTTACAATAATGTTCGATGGTGATTTTTTTTGGTATAAGTATTGTTGATCTTTTTATGTATTTCAATTTGGTGGCCCCTTTTTATAAACCCTGCTTTCACCGGGGTCACCAAACCATCATTGTGTTCTTCTAAATTCTTGATGTAACTTATTTTGATTGTATATATATTTTGATGGTTGAACAAATAAATGAATTGAATTGAATTGAATTGAAACCCACATGTTCCATCGACATGTCTGGTTGATTAGTCCCTGAGCACCATTGGGAATGCAGTCATCTCAACTATTCAGGTCATCACTCAAATATCAACAATAACATCAAACTTGAAATGATGCAAAGCATCAAATGGTGAAAAGTATGATTTATCTGAATAGATGTTACTGATTGCTCTATTATAGTGGATTGAACATGATATTTAAGTGGGTTCTACTGGAGTAAACTGCATGTGTTACATACAAATTAGAAAGCTTGGAGTCTCTAGTTTCAGAAGAAAATTGGTTGAGTAGCGGTTGATTAGTTCCTGAGCACCATAGGGAAGCACCATACAGTCATTTTAACTATTCAGGTCATCACTCATATTTCAACAATAACATCAAAGTTGAAAATGATGCAAAGCATCAAATGGTGAAAAGTATGATTTATCTGAATAGATGTTACTGATTGCTCTATTATAGTGGATTGAACATGATATTGAAGTGGGTTCTACTGGAGTATTTTGCATGTGCTACATATCATTAGAAAGCTTGGAGTCTCTAGTTTCAGACAAATACATCACAAATATGACTCTCTGCAAAATATAGTTAACAACTAAATTATTCATACACCTTGTAAATTTGATTTTTTTTTTCTTTTTTTCGTAACTCAAGAATGAAAGGTGGACTGGTTGAATGAGGGATTTTATTGAATTTTTGTTGATGTTAGCTTTCATATGTCACATTCTCAAGAAAAATACATTTGGGACAAATCAATTTTTCACATACAAAATTGAAAACTTGGAAAGGGTATGAATGATTTAATGGTTTTAAAGCCCCACTGTACTACATGTATCTACTTGCTCCCTCTATATAGAAAACAATGCCTTATCGGTGACCATTTGTACCCCATGATCCTCTTTTTCGTATGTTAATTGAGAGCCGAGTTGATGAGATAGCCACCTGTCAGTGACCTCCCTGGGTAGTCTAATCCTTCCTAGCCAAACTAGTACAGACGGCCTTTAAGCCAACATCTACCAACTCACTTGTTCCATATACAGGGCATATCTGGCACGTGGATCCCCATGCCCTTCCGCCGCTGCAGCAGCATGATTCCATAGTGACCGGTTGCATACCTCCCTGGCTGGACTCGCATCCACTGGGTGGCACGTAGGCGTAGCAGAAACCTGTGCGTCGATCTGTCATGTCATGGTCGAAACATAAATAAGGATGGCATTAATCATCTTTATCCTTCAAATGCTTAGTCAATAGTTTTGTATTTTAGACTGATATTTTGATAGGGATGCTTATAGAATCCAATTTGATACTTCTGGCTTAGGATATGATCAAGGTAAGAAATATAAACATCCTCATATGTACCCAGAAGGAAGAACAATAATAATATTAATAATAATATTGGCATTTATATAGCGCTCTTACAGACATACATGTGTATCACAGCGCTTTACAACATTACATTACTTAATTGACATTGATAGCAAACAATAAAATTACGTACACAAAAATATATAAATTCAACTATTAAAGAGAAAGGTTTTCAAGGAACGTTTGTACTTGCTCCCTACTCATTATTTGCATTTCTCTGACAACGCTATATCCGTAAACGTCATCTCAATTCAAGGGCCACTAATAATAGACAGCTTCAGGGGGGTGTTTCACAAAACTTTTCATCAGTGACAAATGACAGTTTTTGTCATAAGCTACTAAAATCCTTGCTTCTGATGGTTATCGGCAGATTTGTCACTGATTTTTGTCATTTGTCATTGAAAAAAGGCTTTGTGAAACACCACCCAGGTTATATCAAAGATGACAACTCACCTATGCAATCTTTGCCAGAGGGACCAAGTGTGAATCCTTGGTTGCAGATACATGTGTGGCCGCCTTCTGTATTTCTGCAGCGTCCATTCTGACAGACACCATGGTTGGTGATACACTCATTGATATCTGGTAAATAAAAGGGAGATTTCAGTAAGTTTAAGTTGCATGTGGCACAAAATCAAAGAACAAAATCATCAATGTACTTGACAAACTGATATTATTACTATATGAATACCTTCCAACCTTTCAATCTACCCATCTGTCTATCTATCCATCTACCCATACACCAATCCATCTATCTATCCATCTATCCCGTCATCGGCTATCTACTCATCCATTATCTACCCATCTGTCTATCCATTCATCTACCCATCCATCCATCACTCTATTCATCCATCAACCCATCCATTCATCGACTATCTATTCATCCATTATCTACCCATCCATCCATCTATCCACCATCCCTCATCAACTATCTAGTCATCCATCATATACCCATCTGTCCATCTATCCATCCCTCTCATCTATCCATCCATCCATCTATCCTCCCATCAATTCATCGACTATATAATCATCCATCATCTATCCATCCCTCTCATCCATCATCTATCCACCCTCTCATCCATCCATCCATCCATCGACCATCTAGACATCCATCATCTACTCATCTGTCCATCTATCCATCCAACCATCCATCCATCTACTCATCCATCTACCCATCCATTCATCGACTATCTATTCATCCATTATCTACCCATCTACCCATCTGTCCATCTATCCATCTACCCATCTATCCACCCCTCTCATCCATCCATCCATCTATCGACTATCTAGTCATCCATCATCTTTCCATCCCTCTCATCCATCCATCCATTTATTGACTATCTAGTCATCCATCCATCTATCTATCTACCCATTCATCTACCCCTCTCATCCATCCATCAAAAATCCTATCTACCTACCTCTGCAGTTGTTTCCATCTCCTCCAATTGGTGTGTAGCCTTCATCACACTGGCACATAAACTTGCCGATGAGATTCTTGCAGCGGTAGCGGCAGGTGTTTAGGTTAGTATCACACTCATCCAAATCTAAAAGAAACAATGAGATACACAACTCAACTTTTACATATCTAGCAATTCATATACAATGAATGACAAGACAAAATATCAATTAGCTTTTCACCAATCCTATCCATTACACTATTTGGGATATGATATTAAAGTGTACTCTGTTGAGCCAACAGCTTTTTGGAAATGAAAAACTTTACACGCTTAAAGCTTCCAGGGGCCTGTATTATAACAAGTTGCAATTGATTTGAATCAATTGTAACATTTTCTGTCATTTCAGGTGGCAAAAGTACTAATTACCAAGGTCTATGTAATTATTATTATTATTAAGTATTTGGCATCACCTGAGCCTGGGAGGCGGAAAGCGAACTGAATCACTGTAACCCTTGGGTCTCTCCTTCCGGTATAACTGATTGGGAATGTGCCGGCGCTCCACTGCACCTGGGTTCCCCCTACTCCTACACCAATAGTGCAGTGGGTTCTTACTGTGCAAAGGTTGTGACTCTCCTCTACATGGGGCCTCCATTAAACATCCTATCCAAGGGACAGAGTGTTTTCCACTTAACATAGCCTGTGTCTATGAAACAGGGAAGGGGCACGTTAACACACAATGCAGGCTTCAGTCATCGAACCCAAGATCTTTGGTTCGACAGGCAGACGCTTTACTGACTGAGCCAACACTTATTGTTAATTTTAGAATTCTCTATGAAAGTTCATATAGGAACATTGCATAATACGTACCTCTACAATGATTGCCATCATCAGTAAGGGTGTATCCAGTAGGGCAGAGACATCGGAAGGAACCAGGGAGGTTCTGACAGCGGAATGCACACTGGCCTCTCCTTCGACGACACTCATTGATATCTACAACAAAGAACATAGCAAAGATGGTAGATACATATCACATTGAAAAGTATAGAGACAAAGCTCTTAAGAATAGGATATTGAATTTGATCTATCGTCCACTGCAATAGGGCAATATAAATCCCATTCAGGCCAAACACAAATTAGCTAGGAAATACAATGTTTTGTGAACAGAGGAATAGTCAAATGTTACAAACTTTTTGCATCTCTTTGACTACTACTGCTCCTCTATGGCTATGGTTGCCCATAAACCATTTGAACTGAACAGAAGGAGAGATACAATCTCCAAGGTGCTATTAATACTCTATTAGCTGCAGAGAATATCATATTAATTTATCGGCTAATGTCTTTTTATCCATAATTATCTTGATTTGATTGATTTGATTTATTTATTTCTGTTTGATTTTCTTTTTCTTTTGCAGTTTTACAAATATATAACAAACAAAACAAGGCAAATTAAATATATGTAGAATAAAGTAAGGCTGGCTGTAACTATTCGAAAACGTCAAACATGAGGGTTGACAAAGCAAAGCTTGATAGCATGACTACCCTCAATGGATACATAATAGTACAAATATGGAAGAAAAAATAATTGGTAAAAGGGGGAAAAAAAAGAGAAGAACAAAAAAAGAAGAAAAAAGAAAGAAAGAGGGGGTGTACAATTATCTTTATGACGTGCTCTCACCTTCACAGGTTCCTCTCCTTCCTACTTGGTATCCCTCTCCACAGTTACATTCAAATGATCCCAGAGTGTTGTAACAGGTGGAATTGAAGCCACACACGTTGTAATTCTCTTGACACTCATTGCGATCTTAAAAGGAAGATGGGAAGAACATGTTTATTGTTGAAAGCTCATAGTTTTGAAAACAAAAACGAGAACGATAATATGTGAGGCAATGATATTCAATGATTTTCCAGCAGAATATCTATAAATAGTATATATTGGACTGTAAAAATGAGAGGAAAAAAAATTCCTTACAGAAATTCTTTTCACCTGCAAACCTTATTTTAACCTCTGTAGTTCTTTCCCCATAAAACCCTTTACTAGTAAGGTAATACACTATATATGATCCTCATCGAACAATATCATTATTTGATTATGCAATCAAATTAAGTCCAGTTACGATACATGAACATATTATGTCTTTTCAAAATAACAACATTTTCAACAACATTAAATAAATGCATGATTGAAACATTTTGAACGCATTTGAGTGAGTGAATAAATATTTCATATTGAATCCTGAACTAGTTGATGATTTTAATAATAATGGAGAAGCTTGACCATAAAAGCTGTGCAAGACATTAATCTACATTTGCCACAATCCACCCAGGTGAACTAAATGGGGACCTGGTAGGAATGTGGACAAAATAATTTCAAGGGGAAAAAAAATTCATGAAAAAAAAAATGACTCTTGAAAATGGTGTTTAACGTGTGTAATTGGTGACATGCATTGATTAAAAATATATTCATTTCACCAGCTGGGAAAATATAACCGGCCAGGAAAATATAACAATTTGGATCCTGGTAATTGATATCACGTGACGAGCTCTGGACCAATCACATCTCGGTATCTGTCTAAGCTATATAAGCTTATAAGCATATATAATTATTATTACCGACACAGATGCGACCGGTGGTATCGAGGATGAATCCAGGTTGGCATTGACAGCGATAGGACCCGTCTGTGTTGATACATATACCGTTCTCACAGATTCCAGGGAACACCTTGCACTCATTGATGTCTTCGTAGAGGTCAGGGGTCAAGCTCGGTGCGTAACCAGGACCGTCAGGGCATAGTTCAGTGAAGCTTGCTATAAAGATACCATCAGATATATTTCACAGGTTGTAGACACAGTAGTCATTGGTAATTGAGAATTTAAGCATCCAGGGCCCCATATTAATCATAACTTATTTGAGATTGATACCAATCGCAACCATGTACATAAGAGATAGGAGACTACAAACTTGTGATTGATTTGACAACTTGTGATTGATTTGGATTAATCGCAACTCTTTGTAAGATGGGACCCTGAGCTAATTTTTTTGTTTGTTAATGTAATTGTAAAAACATATAGAACTCAATGCATGCACTATATTACTAACGAAAAGATTTGTTCATAGGCTACAAGAAAAAACAGGGCCATTGAAGTAAAGCTCAGTGAAGGTGTCTCGAGAGGTCAGGAAAAAATTACCAGAAATATGTCACAAGCTTCAGACACAATATTCAATACCAAGCAAAGATTCAAAATAATTTGAATGATTGACTCACCATCTGAGGGTCTTGGGCATAGATTGCAGGGGGAACTCCATCCAGCACCAAGAGAACAGCAGCATTCCTTACGAGTGGCATTGCCTGCCCTAGCATCAGTACACTGACCACCGACGAAATCATTGTAGCAGTAACTTCTACGCATGTCTGTTAAAAGAATGAACAAAAGTGAGGAGTAAGACATGTCTGTAAAGCATATGAAAGTCCAAAGCAAACTAAGAATTCCTTGAAAGTGTAACTACTAGGTTCTCTTAACACAGAGACGCCAAGTTCAAAGATCGGCAATGCGTGACATTTTCATGATTTGGCGCGCAAGTGCGCGTGCGAGGGTATAACACACGTATAAGGTAGGCCTAGACCTATAGCGTTATTTCAAAATCTAGCGCGCACGTCGTGCGTAAGAGCATTTTCAGACCCTCGAAATGCGTGGTGTCACGCCTAATGCGTGATACTTGGTAGCTCTGCTAACATGGTATAACAATATACTTTATGGACAAACAGGATAATGACATCCATTCTTCTTAACAAATTCAAATCTATTAATCAAACCCGAAGTACCTTTTAAGAATTTTCATCGATAAAAATGACATGGGTTCTATGAAGTGGCTCAACTTTGCCCATTCTAATATATTCAAGTTGTTGCAGGGATGCCAGTTAGAATTTATCAAAGGGTCTGAAAATCACCTAGAATTAGCTATTTTGTACAAAAAAACACATAAACTATGGCCTGAAAATAAATCACCAGGGCCTGAAAACTGGCATCCCTGATGTTGCAAAATTTCAAAAAATGGACGTTAAGCGCACATTGTCCGCCATCCCGCGAAGAGCGTGTATCAAAATTAAGCCACGATTTAATGGGATAAAGGCATTTCATGACAATTTTGTAAAATGATACCACGGTTCTTGGTGTACGTTGTACTGACCTATACAGATGAGACCATCACTACTGAGCAGGTAGCCTGGAGGACAGGTGCACTGGAAGCTTCCTTGAGTGTTCTGACAAACACCATTGCGACACATGTCAGGAATAATCACACACTCATCGGTATCTACAAGCAGGGAGAGATCGTTTGATTGGATTAGATCAGGTATCACAAAACTAGATATCATAAGTAATTTTTTTCTAAAGAACATACTAATAAAACACTGAAAACCCCAGAGACCTTTGTAAAAAGGAATGGTAATAAGACCTGCAAAAGCATCATGCCGCTAAACTAAATGACTGAATGAAAGAAGTGGACTTTTAAGTGATTCAAGAAAATGTTAAAATTTATGGAAGTTTGGGAAAGTGTAACAGAAAGGGCAACAACTGTATCAATTTGACATTATGTCAATGCAGAAAATTCATAAAAGATGCAAAAAATATTTATTTTTTGTATCAACAGTAATAAATTAAAAAATGCAGTCATAAACTATGTTTCAACTATCTGGGTAGGTGACTCAATGCCGAGTTTTGCCAAATCACATTGTTAAACTGTATACAACTCAATAAAATAGACAATTAAATAGAAATTGGCATGTATATTCTTACCGAAACACTCTTGACCAGAAGGTGAAAGTTGGAAACCATCAAAGCAGGAACACCTGAAGCTTCCAATAGTATTATCACAACGACCATGCTGGCAGATATTCAACCTTGAGATACATTCATTTTCATCTATAATAATCAAAATGAAACAGTCATTAACATGAATCCAATCTGTATAAAACTGATTAAAAGGAAACAAGGGGATTTTACAGGCAGGTAGTATGTATAGCTAAATTAGCTAAATTAGCTATACATGAAGGTTTCCTTTTATACATGCATTAAGCACAAAAAGAAAGAAAAAGATTGTCATCATATAAACTTAAATATAGGAAAATAATCTATTACAAGTGGTCTAATTTTCAATAAAATAGATGATCCCTTGTTTTCTGGGATGGTGCATTATGTCAAGGATTTATACATCATTCCTATATAATTATATTTACTTGCATAATCTTGTGGCTCAATGAGCTGGGTTGAATAAAATCTGCAAGCATGGTCATATAGCAACTTGAACTTAAACTTGGTCATCGTTATTGTTTACATTGCATATCCATAAATGTGCCTCTTTCTTTTTCAAGTTACAGCCAATAAACTTTAAAGATCAAAGAACATAAATAATTTGCATCTTTGGGCATGGTCACATATATGTTTTGGGATCTCTTTACTTTAAGTTTAAAGCCCATCTGCACTACTTTGGCTAGGAGGGATTATACCACCCAGCGTGGTCACTGACAGGTGGTTATCTCAGCAACTCAGCTCTCAATTAACATAAGAAAAAGAGGATCATGGGGGACCAACGGGCACCACTTAATAGGCATTGTTTTCTATATATAGGGGGCAAGTAGCTACAAGTAGTACAATGGGACTTTAAAGGGATCCGGTAACTTTGTCTCAGATTCTGAAATAAAATTCTGGATTTAGCTCATGATGCAATGATAATTATAAACCTTTAGGTCAGTCAGGAACCCCATGAAATTTACAAGCCGATTGCCTGTCTGCTTATCAAGATATTTATGATTGGAATTACAAATTTTGAAAACCGTTCGCCTGACGGTTTTCATAACACTACAGTCTATTGGGGGAAACGAGTATGCTAAAACCGGTCACTCAAAGATTTTTACTTTTTTGAGGCACTTCTTGATCATTTTGAAGCGCAATTTTTTTAGGGCTTCAATATTGCACCATATCACAGACACTGATAACACGTAGGGCTGTGTATCTCAAATTTAACATTGTTAAACGATCCCTTTAAACTGATAGCTACTGAATATTTAAATACAAACAACACAAAAATCAGGAGATAATCATCACCTTCACATCGGAGTCCTGATAGAGATAAAACGTATCCGTCAACGCAATCGCAGAAGAAGCTGCCTGGAGTGTTAACACACCGACCGTTGGGGCATGTGCCTTGCATCGTTGCACACTCATTGATATCTGCATGAAGGAAACATCCCATAACATTCTAAATCAAATCTGATTAATTATCTATCTATCTAAGTATCTTCTCCCGGTTCGGAGGTTGATTGCAACATCTCTCCATTTTACTTTATCTTCTGCCATTCTGGTGCACTCTTGCAGTTTTAGTCCACTCAAGTTCTTGACATTTTGATTTGATTTGATTTGATTTATTGGTTTCTGCATCTTTTTTCTTTTTTTTTCATCATACATTTTCATGAACATAATATGGTTTGATACAATATTTTAAGTTGATTCTGGGTCTCCCTCTCAGTCTAGTTCCTTCAACTCTTGCCTCCAATACATCCTTTAAGAGGCTTTGATGCCTTTTAACATGACCAAAGTATTTGACTTTTTCGATTGATTATTAAAGGCTGTAGCTAAACCAAGCATATCCATAAAAACAACTTCTGATGTTTATGGGTTTAATATTCTCCTGCACAATACAATCTCTCATATCATTACAGGTACAAGTAATTTTCAAACATGCTGGCTGTAATAAAAAAAAAATGGTTTTCAAAATTAATGATTGAGAGAAATAGTGTAGCACAAGACTATTTTTTATTAGAACCTTGACATTATATGCACTCTAGCCATTTATGGAAGCCGATAAGAGTTTTAGACATATACTCAAGCCTTAACTTTAGACGGTACACTCATTGTTTCAAATACAGAGTAGAGCAAGGACATCTGCAAATAATAATACCCACAAGATGGTGATGTTTTTTTGTTCCTACCCTTCATATGTGCAGTTTAGTGTCAAAGGTTGTCTCGTCTCATATCAATACTACTATTATTATTTCCTTATTATCATTACGCTTGGTAAATGCCAAAAATGAATATAAAATATGCCACTGAACATATTCCATTGACAGTAATTATAGGAGGAATCCCAGATAAAAACACCCTACACTGATGAACATTTCAATTACCTACACTGCGTTATATAAGCACACAGTGCAGGGCCGGTTTATTGACTTTAGGTTTACTTTAGTATGATCAACAATGCTATGAAAGTGTTCCTGCTTGAATTAACTACACTGCGTTATATAAGTACACAGTGTATACAGTGCGTCCCAGAAAAAACGAAACCGAGAAGTATCGATGTTTTATTATAACTTAATCACAACCATAATTAATGAATGATACATATTTGGAAAGCTTAGAGTCTCCTTTTTCAGTTGATGCTACTCAGATGATGCATATTTCACGCATGAGTGATTTAAAGCAAGTTGAAGGAAGGAAACCAAAAAGACATTTGACGGGCGGTATCTGAATTTCGAAGAAAAATTCACATTTCTAGAAAGTTGAGTTTCTGCCCTTTCATATGACACCTCAATCAGGAAAAATGAGCTAGGAATGACAAAGTTCTGTTTGTTTAAAGTAGTGCTTGCATTTCCATAATTTTATTAAACGAAATCGTTTTCACTGGCTGCCTGCCGTATCAATAAACGGATTTAACAAAAGACTTAACTCCGTTTCGTTGACAATCAGCCGTAGACGAGAGTCTTCATGCATGGCTGATTGTCAACGAAACGGAGTTAAGTCTTTTGTCAAATCTGCTTTTTGCTACGGCAGACACCCAGTGAAAACGAATTCGTTTGTTAAAATTATGAAAATGTAAGGGCTACTTTAAACAAACAGAACTTTGTTATTCCTCGCTCATTTTTCCTGATTGAGGTGTCATATGAAAGGGCAGAAACTCAACTTCCTAGAAATGTGAATTTTTCTTCGAAATTCAGATACCGCCTGCCAAATGTCTTTTTGGTTTCCTTCCTTCAAATTGCTTTAAATCACTCATGCATGAACTATGCATCATCTGAGTAGCATCAACTGAAAGAGGAGACTCTACGCTTTCCAAATATGTATCATTCATTAATTATGGTTGTGATTAAGTTATGATAAAACATCGATACTTCTCGGTTTCGTTTTTTCTGGGACGCACTGTACATGGCCGGTTTATTGACTTCAGGTTTACTGTAGTATATCAATCTGCTATGAAAGTGTTCCTGATTAATGAGACAACGCTTGGTAAATGCCCGGCACTCACCTGCACAGTCTCCATTGATAGTAAGTTCAAAGCCTCGGTTGCAGCTGCAGGCAAAGTCTCCCATTACGTTCTGACAGGTGCCGTTTCCACATCGGTCTGGGAAACGGAAGCACTCATCAATATCTGTGAGTATATACGGATGGAAAAATCATTAAAATAGTGACATCTGTCAACTGAGGTGTCTTAATGCAGAGTTAAATGGTTAAAGAATATAATTGGTGCAAAAATATGTAATAACATATCATTTTGCATCGAGGCATCTACCGGTATTACAAACGTTACACATAATAGGTATTACACTGTGATGTTGTACATGTATGTCAGTGGAAAAGAACAACATATACTCATTTCCAAAATCACCTTAAAACAGCCAGAACCATCCTGCAATCAGTGCATTCAATCTATATTGTATTGTCCAATCTTGATACGTATGTAATTTAGTTACTAAAGAAATGTATAGATATCTGTATATACCATACACATCAATATGGACTGTGATTACAACATTTCTTTTGCTAGTCTTCAGGGCATCGTTTCACGAAACCGTCATGATATTCAAGTTTACCGACATCCCATTGAAACGTGTGTTAATAACAATACACACGTTTCAATGGGATGTCGGTGAACTTGTACTTATAACACAGTTTCGTAAATTGATCCCAAGATGGCTAGCTGTCGATGATGAAACTCAACGTTAGAGTTGAGTGAATTATTAAAGGCACACTGTCCTACTTGTAGCTACTTGCTCCCTCTATATAGAAAACTTCCCAAATCGGTGCCTGTTGGTCCCCCATGATCCTCTTTTTCTTATGTTAAATGAGAGCTGAGTTAATGAGATAGCCACATGTCACAGTGACCTCGATGGCTATCTGGGTGGTCTAATCCCTTCTAGTTGCAGTAGTAAAGCCTCCCTTTAAGGAATTCGAGAATACTGGATGTACACTTAAAGAAAACACAATGCAAGTTTAGACTGTTCTACATTATAGAAACAATATTTCAGTCCCTGTATTGTCTAAAGTAACAATAATTTTTGCAATAAAAGCTAAACAGTTCAGTAGAAATTTGATGAAATTATTAAGTTATGACCTTCTGCCTGGTACACAATGAACTTACCGTTGCATTGGGTCCCATCTGCAGAGAGTTGGAATCCCTGGTCGCAGACACACACGAAGGAGCCAATTTGGTTGGTGCACTGGCCGTTTATACAGGTACCAGGTCTGGTCAAGCATTCATTAATATCTGGTGACAACATGGTATAGTTGAAATCACAGTAAAATTAAAGTAAAATCACAGTAAAATCACAGTAAAATCACAGTAAAACTCAGTAAAATCACAGTAAAATCAAGTAGGCAGCATGACATGGCAAATAGTTACAGAGCATCTTCTACGATCATCTGTTACAACATTCTGCAATTTTATGGACTGTAATCATTGTCATCATCTTTCATCTCTTGCTACAACCTTTATTTATCATCATCATAACAGCCATGATCTACCATGACCATGAGTATCATGATCCTCATTGCAATCATCATCATCATCACCATCCTCCTCCTCCTCCTCAACAATTTCATTGTCATCATCATCATCATCATCATTACTATCATCATCATCATTACTATCACCATCACCAGCCTCACTAATGTCATCACAATCATTCCTATTTTTCTTTCCATATCCATTCTAGACGGGTGACGGTCTACTCCAAATATTTGTCACTCTTCACAGCCACTCACCATCACAGGATAATCTGGAAACGGAGAGTTGGTATCCAGGAGGACAGATGCATTCGTGGTTGCCGGGCGTGTTCCTACAGATGGAGTTTCCTACACATCGATGCATGCCCTCAAAGCATTCATCAATGTCTGCAAGCGATAACATAGAAGAAACACAGAGATGGCCATTTGTAAGATATCAAATTCATTGAACATCATCATTATGAGAATATAGAGAGATGCACTTCAATATCTTCATATGACATTATAAATGGGTGTCATGATCATTAATGTCCTTTTCAGCTGGTTGCTTTAAAGTAGAAATCCAGAAACACAACAAACTCTGAGCGAAATTGGCTAAAATAATTCCAAGCTAAATTATTTTCAACTGCTTTAATATGAGAGGAAAAATAGAAATTAGAAAAGAATAAGGGAAATGTATGGCTAGATATGTATTTAATTTAACATGTGATAATCACGAGATACTTAGATATTGTGGGTCCGTATTCTACCACTCCAGTCAGGGAAAAAAATAATATTTATTTTTCGGGGGCTACTTTTCAAGCTTGCCTGCATAAAAATAACACTCTAAAATTTGTTTTGTTTGGCATTTCGGGGGCAAATTCGCCCTGAGCCCCCGTGCATTTTTTCACTGACTCCAGTTAAATCAGACCCTGGGTCTACAATCATGTTTGACAAAGGAAAACTTAAACATCAAACTAACTTCCTGTGTTAAACCACATCTTAACCAAAAGCTTAAGCCTAGAACTGGTTTTAAAATTTTGATCTGGCCTATAAGTTTTCATAGATTGAACAAGCGTTCTCCTACCTTCACAGATATGTGTAGCCATGTTTGCCCTGTAGCCTGGTTGACAGTCGCATCGGAAGCTTCCGGGTGTGTTCACACAGATACCATTGGCACAGATACCGTCTATAAGCCTGCACTCATCCACATCTATGTACAACAATGCAAAGAGATTCAATCAGGTCCATAATTAAACAATACAATAGCATTTTGGTTGATAATCACAGGGGAAACTTCTACGTGTGTTCACACAGATACCATTAGCACAGATACCGTCTATAAGCCTGCACTCATCCACATCTATGTACAACAATGCAAAGAGATTCAATCAGTTCCATAATTAAACAATACAATAGCATTTTGGTTGATAATCACAACAGAACTTCCGGGTGTGTTCAAACAGATACCATTAGCACAGATACCATCTATAAGCCTGCACTCATCCACATCTATGTACAACAATGCAAAGAGAGGTCTATAATTAAACAATACAATAGCATTGTGGTTGTTAATCACAAGGGAACTTTCGCGTGTGTTCACACAGATACCGTCTATAAGCCTGCACTCATCCACATATATGTAAATCAATGCAAAGAGATTCAATCAGGTACATAGTTAAACGATACAATAGCATTGTGGTTGAAAATCACAATGTGAGCTTCTGGGTGTCTTCACACAGATACAATTAGCACATATACCTTCTATAAGTGCAGGTAGATGTGTTGTGATCCAGAGGATAAGTCTCTGGACTGTTAACTACAAGGTACGGGTTCAAATCCCTGCCACAACACTAACTTCCTTGGCAAGACGTTTATCTTTATTTGCCACACTCCACCCAGGTGAGGTAAATTGATACTTGGTAGGATTATTCTTTGAAATGGTGTGTGTGCTGATAAAGGCTCCTGGAGCTAAAGCTAGGGTATTAATTTCTATAGCTCTTTGGAAGTGCATAGAGACGTTATATACCAGAACAGATTATTATTATAAGACTGCACTCCGATCATCTACATTTAGAAACAACAATGCAAAGAGAATCGATCAGGGCCATAATCAAACAATACATAGCATTGTGTTAACACAGAAAAACACACAGAGACTGGGTCATTTCCAATGAATAAACATATGGTTGAGTCACATCATATTAAATAAATATAAATCAAATGAATAGGTATCACCCTCATTTTCTGTTTGGTAAAATTATCAGTATAAATCTTCATTGTACTTTTGTAAAAAAACTTATAGTAAGAACCTGTTTATATAATATATAAAACAATAATATTCCTCTTTGTTGTACAGCATATTCATAATCTGCAGGTATGACAGATCATCTTAATCCACTTGCAAACTCAATGAAATCATTAAACTAGATTGAGCTGTGGCAAAGTGTTCATACATTCCAAATTTCAAATGTTTCATCATGTGTCTTCCTCTCACAAAATAAAATCCCTTTCTAAGTACTGATACCATGTTTTGGCATATGGTATCTGGTAGCATTCATGTAGATCCAATTCTCATAAGGTAACCAGGTGCCAAATACACTTCTAACCCTCTCAGGGTCTGTCAATCCTTATTTATTGAGCTTGTTTGTACACTTTGAATTTTTAGTTTATTTCTTCGCTGCATATAATGGCTTTACCTTCAGGAAGGCCGGTTTCAGGATTTACAACAAAGCCAGGTGAAGTCGCACCACACATCCTGTAATAATCCTCTGAAAAAAAAAAAAAGTAAGCATAATTACAACAACAAAATCTACACTTATCAAATCATGTTCATCAATAATTATCATCACAACATTGCCCCCCCCCCTCTCCTTCTTTTCCTTCTCCTCCTCCTCCTTCTCTTTGTCTTACTCTTCCTCCTTCTACTCTTTTCCTCTTCCTCTTCCTCCTTCTACTCTTTTCCTCTTCCTCTTCCTCTTGCTTTTCCTTCCTCTTCCTTTTCCTGATCCTCCTCTCCCTCCTTCTACCTGTACCTCATCCTCTTCCTCTTCTTCATCATCCTTAGCACTATTGCCCTCCTCCTCCTCCTCCTCCTCATCGTCATTACCTTCTTTATCATCAACATCATCATCATCATAAATTTTATGTGGTACACTTTTGAACTGGTCAAAAAATAAAACTTTGATGCCCTGGAAGGGACAAACCAAATCAAAATCGGTCAAGAAATAAGGGAGAAGAAGCAATTTTGTTATTTTGGGAATAAATTTGCATAAATTACCATAATTAATTAATGGAGAACAATTTCAAAATTCTGTGTAGAAGTTTAGTGTTCCAAATTTAGCTCTACCAGATAAGGCAAACCAAATCAAAATCGGTCAAGAAATGAGGGAGAAGAAGCAATTTTTGTTATTTTTGGAATAAATTTGCATAAATTACCATAATTAATTAATGGAGAACAATTTCAAAATTCTGTGTAGAAGTTTAGTGTTCCAAATTTAGCTCTACCAGATAAGGCAAACCAAATCAAAATCGGTCAAGAAATGAGGGAGAAGAAGCAATTTTTGTTATTTTTGGAATAAATTTGCATAAATTACCATAATTAATGGTGAACCATTTCAAAATTCTGTGTAGAGTTTAGTGTTCCAAATTTAGCTCCCTCCTTCTACCTGTACCTCATCCTCTTCCTCTTCTTCATCATCCTTAGCACTATTGCCCTCCTCCTCCTCCTCCTCCTCATCGTCATTACCTTCTTTATCATCAACATCATCATCATCATAAATTTTATGTGGTACACTTTTGAACTGGTCAAAAAATAAAACTTTGATGCCCAGAAAAGGCAAACCAAATCAAAATCGGTCGAGAAATGAAGGAGAAGAAGCATTTTTTGTGATTTCTGATAAATTTGCATAAATTAGCATAGATAATGAATTTTACGATTCTGTGTAGAAGTTTTAAATCTCACTCCTAGCCCTATCATATGAAACAATCAGAATCAAAATCGGTTGAAAAATAACGAAGAAGAAGCATTTTGAAAACTGTGGACGGAAGGACGGACGACATGCCATGGCATAAGCTCATCGGACCCTTCGGGCCGGATGAGCTAAAAATGTATCAACAAAAATAATAAGCAAATGTTTTTTGTTTATGTTAAGATACAGACTAGAAGTTGAGGAAAATAAAATTTAGACAGCAGATCTGAATACTTCTAAGTGAATGAAGATAATTAATGATTTACAGGAAATGCAGCTACCATCTGCTTTCAAGTAAATACAGATATATAATTTGATCTCATTTAAACATGCGATTAAGTGCTTGTTATAAATATTTATCTTATGTATGGTGTTATCCGTGATTTTGTATCTGAATAATGATTTCTTTAAAAAAATATATATATACCTGTCATATGAGCAGGACAAGGAGAGCACTCCTGCCTAGTTCCCCATGCCGAAGCCATGAGTGCACTGCAGCAGCACACTTTCTTGGTGAGACTCGTCATCAATGGACTCCCACACTCTGGCAGTGGGAAAGCTGACTGGTTGTAGGACATGTAACATGTCAACTCTCGGATGTCTGTAGTGGAACATAAAAAAATAGGCACGGTTCCATCATTAATCTTAATCATGACTAGTAGGAATACACTGAACTGGTACTGGTATGTAAATATTGCACATTAAATGATTGAACACAATTATCATCATCATAGGTATAAACTGTCATCAGTATTTAATAAGCGGCAGGATGTTTTGGCCAGTCAGAGTGGCACAAGTGCAAAGAAATTTTAAGCTGACTAGACGCACCAAGATAAACCTGTTGTTACCAAATTCATGATTCTGATCAAATCTTCTGTATTATGAACTCTAGGGAGTGAGAGAGAGAGGGAGAGAGAGATAGAAAGAGAGAATTACGATAAAATACTTTTCTCAACAATACAGTGTATACTTTTTAAGGGGTTGACGTTCATAAGGCTAATTGCCCTTTTTGTTATGAACCCCACATTCCCATAAAATTGTGTTTGCTCCTTCCCTTTGTATTTTTCTTGTAATCGATCTTTTATATGTATATCATGTTTGTATGTTTAATGTTTTTTATGACAATGAAATAAATTAAATGAAATACTCACCCATGCAGTTCTTTCCTGTAGGCATGTTCATGAACATGAATCCCATTGGACACATACAGGTATAACTGCCCTCCATGTTCATACATGTTCCTGCCCCACATATATAAGCACTCAGCTGGCATTCATCAATGTCTGAAATCAAAAGAAATCAATACAAAATCAATATGAAAAATACTTGAATAATGATAGCAATTATCATCATAGAGTACTTATCCAAGTGCACAATAAACTGATTAAGAAAGTGTACCTTGTATCATTAACCCTTGAAATATGCATAGAGGGGTGAATTTCAGGCTTAATTTGAACAATGCAAGGTTTGATCAGACTTACACTACATACATCTGATAGGGGTTCAATAGACAAATACTAAAAGAATTATATTTCTGTCTATTGCCTACCTTTGCACAATACAAATGCCAATATCAGTCGAACATATTCACATCCATTTGCATCACACTCAAAACCTGATGGGTACACACATCTGAGGGTATTTCTTCATCTTTCCTTATGAAGTATGAAGCCATGTTTCTTAACGGCCTACACACAAATCTATTCCTCCTTTGGAACATGCACATCTGAGGGCATTTCTAACTCTATCTTCAAGTTTCAAGTTTTTATTTCAATTCAAATCCATAAAAAACACATAAGATACAGATAATATACAATATAGAAAACAGAGAACACACACAAAATGGAAAACATGTCTACAAATATACCGGAATTATACAAAGTTAATCAGCAATAGAAATGAATTGGGGAAACTGCAAATAAAACCATTAGGTTTTGTCGAAGCAGCATGGCACAGTACTTACCAATACACATCATCTGTTCAAAGTCATACTCGTATCCGCTAGGACACACACATCTGAAGGATCCTTCCACCTGCTGGCACTCTCCGCCTTGACAAATGTTTGGGAAGTCTCGGCACTCGTTGATTTCTGAGAAGGAAACAATTACATTTCATAGACTCACAGAATCACTTGGAAAATACTAGCAAGGCATTTACAAGGCTACTGATTAGGGGAGGGTGCACTTTTCCTCTTTCTCCGCTTTCTCCCTTTTGTTGCTTTTTCTTTCTTCCTGTTTTTCTACCACTTGATTCGTATTAGTATGCATGCACCTAGATCTTCTACCATAGAAGTATACACAGCTTTGTTAAGAGTTGCTCTGAAAAACTTATACAGTCAAACCTGCTTTAGTGACCACCTGTCTACAAAGGCCACATTATTAGTGCCCTTTGAAAATGGTTTCTCATTGAAACATGTACTAAAGGAACCTGTCTTCAAAGACCACTTTTTGTGTTTCCCTTGAGCGTCGCTATAGACAGGTTTGACTGTATGTCGTGTATATGGTATTTTTCTATGAAGTAATGATATGAGAAATGATACATGTATCTTCTCAGCTACCTAAATGTAGTTAGGACATTAAATTAACGCCCCCTTCCCCTGATTTCTTTCTTGCTGTAATAGTAAGATGTGACCTACCGATGTACATCTATCAGACAGCCTGGGAGATATTCTACACGTTCACTACAAGTCAAACTTAACAGAATTTGGATGAGATCAGCACTGCACATGTGCCTTCTAACATATATCTTCTTTTTTTCAAAAGAAGTAGATCGGAAATTAAAACAATGTGACATTTCACATGAAGCAGAAGCCATCACACATCTCCCAGATGGTGTGGAAGATGGTGTGGAAGGCTTAGGGCAAGGACATTTAAGCATCAATATCTTTGTACTTACCATTGACTGGGCGGGTGGCATTAGGATCAATATGTACACCGATTCCATACGGGCAGAGCAAGAAGAATTCAGCTGTAGGAGAGAAAACAAATCATAGTTGTGGTAAAAGCTATGTTTACATGATAAGCAGATGGCATTAAGGAGTTTATTCAAGCCCTCAAACCTTCAACTTTACATACCCTAAGAAAAAGCACTGAATCTGTTTTCGTACAGTTCCATTTAATCACAATTTTGTTGAGTTCCTTTTGCATTTTCCCATCGATTCATATCACTCTGCTTTGTTGGTATACAAAAATTACTTGAGGAAGACATGATAAATGGTCTTTATATCTTGATGGATGGTAAAGCCCTGGTCAGACCTCGCTGGTATTCATTGGTGCTGTCCATCATTATCATCATCATCAAACACAATGAACAGAACCTCCATCCTTTCTTCTGCCAGTGACATCACATCAGGAGTGAAATTCTGGCTCACAGATGTTATCGTCGAGGCTTACCCTAAAAGAAATCAATGGCCAATCTTTATGGGAGGTCTTTTGTATATCGTTGAGTTCTGACCTACTAAAACAATTTCCAATTCATTTTTCCACATAAACAGCAGTTATGGTTATATGGGTGAGGTCTGACCAACCCTTAAAGCCCCACTGCACTAATTTGGACAAGGGGGATTAGACCTCCCTGCAAGGTCACTGGCAGGTTGGCATCTCATCAAATCAGCTGCAATTAACATAAGAAAAGGGGGATCAGGGGGGACCAACACGCACTGATTAGGCATTGTTTGATATATAGAGGGCGCAGGTAGCTATAAGTAGTGCAGTGGTGCTTTAAGACAGCTTTGACTTGATAATAAGTGAACATAAGTTAGACGGTACTCACTGGTATTGACTAGAGGACACAGCTCACAGGGATCTCCCCAGCCGTTGCCAAGTTCTGAGCAACAGCATTTAGTCCTTGGGATATTAGTACCAAGAAGGAGACTGCATTCATTCACATCAAGTCGAGACTCTGCCCCTGGGCCATGGGCATAGCACAAACCAGTTCTCACATCTGAAGAAAAAAAATTTAAGTCACATTTTTAAAATCTATCTCACTGCATATCCTTGCATTTTAACTTCCATATTTTTTTTTTTCATTTTTATTTCTGCATTTTTCCAAATATAATAACTGAATAACAAAGAACACATAAACGTAAGGTATAATACAAAATATACAAACAATAATAACTTCATGTCAGAATGTTTTTTTTTACATTATATGTACATGTAATAACAAATCTAAATATTTCTATAATATATTATTATAAATTTAAAGTATTATCAAAACTATCTGTTGAAAAAGTGCAGGAGACCGCAGGAGTGAAAGAACAGTGATGGAATGAGAGAACTAGAGCGAGAGGAAAAAAAATGACTGAGAGAACATTGAGTACACAAAATTGTTCAAAATGTCTAAAGTGAGAGAGAGAGAAAGGGAAGGGAAAGAAGGGAGGGGGAGAGGAGTAAGGAGAGAGAGGGGGAAAAAGGGAGGAGGATGAGAGACTAATCTTACCAGCACAAGTTGTTCCATCACGAGATAGCACCCAGTTTGGAGGACACTCACAGACGTAGGATCCCATGGAGTTGGTGCAGAGGCCACTAACACAGTATGTGCCAGGGTCCTCACATTCATTCACATCTAATCAAGAGGAAAAAAACAAGTATTCATCAACTAAAACTCTTGTATCAGAAGGCCCGTCTTCATCAGCTCGAGTTTGCCAAATAACCCGCTGTTTTAACTATCCCGATCGCAAATTAACCAGCTAATTTGCGTCTTCATCAGCTCACAGTTGCATTAAGCAGGATATTTGGTCAAGAAAATATCAGAGAAATGTTGGTCTTGTTTCCAAAATATCCCGCTAATTGGGAAATAGCGGGCTAATCTGCGCCAGTCCAAGCTAGTTTGTGATGAGCGTATCGGTCTGGTGATGACGCAATTTCAAGCTTCAGGATAATATCCAAAGTCTGAATATAGCAGGTTATTTGGCAAACTCGAGCTGATGAAGACAGGCCTAGAAAGTATGTGTGCATGTACCAGAATCCATATTTGTGCCACTGTGTGTCAAATAGACACCCACAGCAGATGGCTCATATGACAGAACTGTCCAAACTGATATATAAAATCAGAACATACAAAGACAATTGAGATGGAAATTTAAACAGCCTTCCGTCACTTGTATTTTTAATGTTGGTATCTTGAATTCAGAAGCCTCTTTGAGCATTGTTTTGGGGAACAGCTACAGAATACCCCACCACACAAATAACCATAAACCCTGACCCTAACCTTAAAACATAGTACTGATGCATGGTGGGGTATTCTTCTGTTAATCTTTGTCTTCATATGACAAAACAGACAAGGAAGCATCACTTCGACATACCTAGGCAATTGCCTCCTTCTACATTCAGTGTACTTTATCAGATGATTGCAAGAAGGCCATTAGAGCTTTATATTGGCAGTTACAGCCTTCTTGCTAGAAGCCAATGATACATGTATATCCTGGGTTACATTCACATCAGAAGGTACCTGGGACGTTGATGCACCAAAGAGTATACATCCAGTGATTTTTTTTTTAAGTATCAAAGTACATATAAGGGATACACTGAATGGACATACCTGTGCAATTGCCTCCTCCTATATCCAGCATATATCCTGGGTTACATTCACATCGGAAGGTTCCTGGTACATTGATGCACTGGCCAAACACACAGATATCCGGGAAGTTGGAGCATTCGTCAATGTCTAAAGAATTCAAAAATAAATATCATGTAATGAATATGATATTGAAATCATTAGAAGAAAAATCTCATCAAATCACCTCTCAATTAACATATTAAGCAAAATGGGATCATGGGGGACCAATGGGTACCACTTAGGCATTGTTTGGTATATAGAGGGCGCAAGTAGCTTCAAGTAGTGCAGTCCTGCTTTAAAGCCCCACTGTCCTACTTGTAGCTACTTGCTCCCTCTATATAGAAAACTTCCCCAATCGGTGCCTGTTGGTCCCCCATGATCCTCTTTTTCTTATGTTAGTTGAGAGCTGAGTTAATGAGATAGCCACCTGTCAGTGACCTCGCCTTCTGGCCCAGTAGTATTGACGGTCTTTAAAGGCCTTGGAAAGAATGATGAAACTAATAATCGATAATGGGGCAGGGATTACTGGAGACATTAAATGAAAAATAAAATAGGTTACTATGTTAAGCAAGGAGACAAACAGATGTTCAGTATTCAACTATCACATGGAATGGGAACAGAATTGCCTCCTCTTTCCCATACTCAGATAAACACTACCATGTTCCACTAGCCCTGTAACCCTTGCTTGCTCAGGTAGAGATTAATGGTGATAGACTCCTTACCATTGTGATGATATAATTGGAGTAGAACTTACCTTCACAGCTGTCTCTACGCTCGGTGGGATAGAATCCCATTTCACATTCACACACGTAACCACCGGGATTGTTGATACATTGCCCGTTGACACACAGAGCTTGGTTCTGCATGCACTCATCCACATCTGTTCAGATACAAAAGATAGAAAGAAGACAAAAATCAAATAAAAGAAATCAATCAATAATGAATTAGTTATAACCTTCAGAAAGGCCTTAAAAACATTCCTTTTTTGCAGTTTTTAGTTGTAAGACTGTTTTTCTTATTACATTTATTTATGTAATTTTCATTTTCATTTACTGTAAGCCTTTTGGGCCTTATGGGAAAAGCGGTAATAATAATACTACTACTACTACTAATAATAATACATTTATATCATAGAATTATTAAATAGACTATAAACTATTCAATGTGGTAACAAAGAACACAAAACATGACAATTTCCTAGACAGAGACAAAAGAAATACAGGTACATGAGGCCTTCTCTTATCTGACAAGTTTCCATGAAATAGCAATAAATGTTGTAGCTATTTTATGGATGTACAGCAGCAGATATAAATGTGCTCCACTAAAAATTGCAATATATTTTGACCATGTGATGCCTTTAGTTTATACATCAAAGTTAATAAAACAAAATTGAAACTAAACCAACTTACCTATGCACGATAGACCATCTCCGATGAACCCTTGATTGCACTGACACTGGTAAGAGCCAGGGATGTTCACACAGCGAGCATCTTCATGACAGTCATGGTTGGAGCTTTCACACTCATCCACATCTACAGGCAAAAGAAAAGAAGTTACAAAGGGGTAATTATGTTAAAGATAAACTTGAGTTCTGGTAAAATAAGAAAATGAATTCTCACAGAATCAAACGAAACTTACATGTACACTGAATGTTCAAGATTACAAATAAATGTCATTTGCCGAACAATTTTGGTAGAAAATGTATACTGGCTGAGTAATGAGCATAGAAAGATAAGGAAATCAAGGTAAGTAGCCTCGACACCATTTGTGTAGTCCCATGTACATCTTTCTGCATTCTGTACATTTAAAACCCCACAATATCTTCTTCAACGGCATCTGTACCAAGACTGGGCCAAGTTTATTATGATTTTGATGACTCCAGAACCTTGCAGTACACACCAATACTTACATGCTCCATAATCAACTTTTCTTGATCCATTCCACACCTTTTCATTCACAATGTAATCGCATGACTAGAACTCAACTTTATCTTTCAGACACATGTGCTGTATGAGGAGCCCCCATTATTTGTTTATCAGAACACATTCTGGAACAAACTCTTCAATGTTTTACTGGGAAAGTCATCCTGAATTCTCTGCATGCTTCACAGAAACAAACAGATGAAGATGTAAAAGAATGCATCCTGATTACCATCTCAATTTTTATCATAGGACAATTGAGTACATGCATTCTGTATCATGCAACCCTGCAATATTTTTATTCAACAGCATGCAAATTTCTACAACAAGAGAATTTGTGATAACAATTCAGTAATGTTAGATATTGATCCTTTTTGAGAAAAAAAAAGAAAGACAATTCTTGAGAAATTAGAGAACATCATACAATTTTTGTCCTAAATAGAAGGCATGGCAGGGGTCCATGCTACATAAAGATCGTACAATTTAAATATTTAATTAGTTCAATCTCCTCTGTCCAGGGTATGGGTATCACCTACTCGTCATACATGTAGGTAGACAAAAAAAAGATAAAAGAAAGAACTGTGATTCAAAGAACATCTCTGATCAAAGGTAGATCCAATGGGATTAAGCATTCACCTACTCATACAGCATGTCATATATATATAGACTGATCTTTTCCTTCTCTTTTCCAGTATTGTGATTTCCTGAACATATCTCACAATATTGAAGTTGATGGGATAATGCATGGGTTGTGACTTACCTATACAGATGTTAGCATTCTCATCAACGATGAAGCCTGGATTACAGCGACACTGGAAGGAGCCGAGGGTATTCTCACACTGCGAGTTGATGGCACACTGGTGCATCTGTAGCATGCATTCATCAATGTCTACGAAGACAACAGATTGAAGAGAATAGCAAATAACCCTGGTTGTTTTTCACTTGCAAAATATACATGTTTTTTTTGTGGCCATTTTCTCTATTATTTTATATGGTTTTTCCTAGAAACTAGCCTATTTTGCTTTTATTTTCTAATGAAAACAAAAAATAGACAAAAAAATATTTTCAGGCTACAGATTTGGAACAAAAAATAGATCAAAGTATATTTAGAGTTGGAAGTAGTCAAAAAACATTTCTGAGCTGTTTCTTCACTATTTTTTATACTATGTTATGTTGACTACGGCATAACTAAAAATGTCTCAAAAGAAATGATTATGAAGATACATGTAGATATCGAAATTGGCTTATTGGCTTTGGGTAAAATATATTCCTAAATAACATTAACGATGCTGTTACAAGTTAACTATTCCATCCTTATAACCACATTCTTAGAATCAAAAGTAATGTGAGTATACTATTTGCTTTATTCAGGATACCTACTATATTATATACACTGTACATAGTTTGACAATTGGTTTCTTTAGAAATAGATGACATCTGGATGAACTTTATGCACTGTATATGTCTTGAAAAAATGAAATAGAAAGATCATGACACAAATTCAATGAAAAAAGGAAGAATGAAACAATTTTCCATGAACCGATTCCTTCTTATTCTAGACATAACTGTATCTTACCTGAGCATCCAGGAATGCCTGGTTTCATAGAGTATCCTTCAAAGCACTGACAGGTGAATGAGCCCCGGGTGTTCTTACACACACCAGCAACGCAGACGCCAGCATCCGTGCTACACTCATCAATATCTATATCCAAGGAATATTGCAAAAGAAAAGCAAATGTTGTCAGTAGCGATTAGCATGGAGGCAATGGAGGTGCATATTTTCTTTTAAACACGTGATGATTGACAAGTGCATGTAGTTACATTATCTATTCAAGATAATTTCAATCTCTCTCTCTCTCTCCTATCTAAACATACATGTGACTTAAATATTCTGAACCTATATTTACTTCATGTTTCCTGGAAGAAGAAAAAAGAAGAAAATGCAGAGAATACTAAGTAAAGAAGGATATTGTGTGCTGGGAATCAAAAGAAATTAAGACAAATGCGTCCTTCAAACAGGATTTGTGCGTCATTGGACAGAAGAGCAGAGACAGATCTCAAGATGCTAACATCATCTCCATCTTCCCATTAAAATCCTTCAGCAGATGAAATTAAATACAGTTAACTCTGCATAAGTTAAATTTTCCTGAAGTTGAATCAATAATTTTTACCAAACCATGCAAAATATGGGTTATTCACACTTCCTAAGAATTTTTTGTTCTTCTTCTTATCAGTCAGATCCCATTTCTGTCAAGTTTACTGTACATTATTTTTACCTAGACAGCTCCTGAAGTCATCTGCTGGTCTGAAACCCACGAAGCAATCACATAGGTAGCCTCCCTGTTGATTCTCACACTGTCCACCACCACAGATATCAGGGTTGTCAGCACACTCATCGATGTCTGAAAAGTTCATACAAAATGAGACAATCAATGAATCAACAAGGGCCAAGAATTCTCAATAAATGTTGTTTAACTATAAACCAAAGACAACATGAAATGAAACTTTTGATAGAAAAATATTTACATGTACATCTAGAAGAACTATTTTGATGTCTTAATCTTAAAAGTATATTAAGAGAGCCTACAGATCCGAAAGCATATTATTGTCATAACAATCATGGCAATCACATCAGGAACTGCTGGTGGGACAAAGTAATATATGTGGTAAGAAAAAGAAACTGGAAGCTGAAACAGTCGTTATTACACCAATCTAGCTTAAAGACAAGTAAATGGTAAGAGCTAGAAAAATAGTATACAACACTCTATGACACTAAATTCACATCCAGAAGGACTTTTGTGTAATTATGCAGACTTAAAAATAATAAAAGAGAATACCGGTAGATGAAATAAAATAAATATTGTCAAGAGTTGTCCATCAGCAAAGAAAAGAACCTCAAAAGCAAGGTACTCACCAACACAAGTTCTGCCGTTGACTCTCAGTGAATATCCAGATTGGCACTGGCATTCATAACTTCCTTGTGAATTGACACAGTTATGATCGCAGCCACCATTGTTCATATCACATTCATTCATGTCTACAAGAGGAAAAACAAAAAAGAACACAAAGCTCGTTATAAGAAAGATACTAAAATGTCAAATATAAACAGATAACATTTTTATTAACCCTTTCAGGTATGAGAGTGTAAAAACCCTGCTCAATACTTAAATCTGTTAGGAGTCGATCTTTCTTCTCATTACATGGAATGCGCATACACCTATCAAGAAAGATTTCGCTACTAAAATTTAGCTGCGTCTAGACCTACAATAGAGAAGACTGAAGAAAATATGTACAATCTTAAAAATACATAGTGCCTTGTTACCGTAATAACTTAATTGCTTTTAGGGGGTTAAAATGCAATTATCTTTGTGAAATATTAGATTATTTATGTATTTCTAACCTGTAATGACTTTGTCATCTTTAATAATTCAAAGCAGAATATGATCATTTTAATAGGAGTGTATGATTATTACATTCCAAATAAAATGGTATCAAGTTTATACATTATAATTATGTAATTATTCCCCTACTTAATTTGGACTTGGATGTTCATATTCAAACTAGAGGAGGTAAATGGATTAAACTGGAACTTACCTTCACATGCTCTGTAGTTTGCTGTTGGCCTGAATCCAGGATTGCACATGCATCGGTAGGTACCAACGATGTTGTGGCATTCACCGTTGGAGCAAATACCTGTGCTGATGGAGCATTCATTGATATCTGTTGGAATTCATGAAAACAAAACAGACCTTGGTAATAACATGGTTCTTCAAAATGTAATATGCATTAATGGTAGATGACGTAAACTGTGTAACTAACTACATTCTTTCCATCTTCCGGTAGATTTAAACACTTGTACATGTATATCTCTTCTGGGACCCATTACACAAAGCCTTTTTTCAGTGACAAATGTCAAAGATCAGTGACAAATCTGCTGATAACCAATCAGAAACAAGGATATCAGTCACTGATGACAAGTTTTGTGAAACGGGCCCTGGATCTTCGTTTATTCACCTTCTGAAGGTGCAAACAATTCTCAAAGAGGCACAGTAACTTATAGGTGTGATGCAAGGGTTTGAGAATCTAATTGATTCTGACTCCACACATAATTAGCGCTACAGTGTATTAAAAATCTCTTTCCCCCAAAGTTTCAGCCACTTTTTGTAAGTCAACCAGTTGCTAAATGTATCAGTAAACATACCACTTTGCTTTCTTAGCATGATAGACTTGATTGAACACACATTCAAACCATATGAAATCAAAACCAAAACGACTAACCCAACAAGTTGAGTCAAAAGTAACCCAATTGATCCATCTATCTACCAAAGAACCAATGATACAAAAATCAATCAATAATCCAATCAAATTAATATATATATATTTTTTTTAATCCAAAAAAATCAACAACAAAATATAAGAAAAAAAAGGGGAAAAAAAAGAAAAAAGAAAAAAGAAAAAGAAAATAGAAAAAAGAAAGAAAGAAAAAAAATGACAAAAAAAAGAAAAAAGAAAAAGAAAACAAATCCAAAAAAATCAACAACAAAAAAAATCAACAAATTCAAAAAAAAAAAGAAAAAAAAAAATTATGATTACTTACCTCTACACGCCTGTCCATCTGGTGTCAGCTCTTGTCCCAAGGGGCAGTCACATCTGAACATCCCTGGTAAGTTAGTGCAGGAACCACCACGGCAGAGTCCTGGGACTGTCTCACACTCGTTTATATCTACCATGATGGAAAACAAGGATCAAATCATCGCTAATAATCTCATGAAATGGAAGATATTGTTTACGAGTCCACAGCTACATGAACTGGTATTAAAATGAATGGTGTGACAATACAGCAAAATAGTGATTGACATTCTTGGCTCATGATTTCATTACCAGAAACGTAAACATTTCCCACATATAACGACTTCTGAAATTTTAGACGTTCATTACTATAATGTTAATTGTAGACATCAGCAACAATAATAGAAACAGCAAACCAACATAAAAACAAACAAACAAATAATATCAATGCCAAACCTCACCAAACACAATGTTACAGTACATTACCAATGTTGACCACAATATTTTGTGTAAAAAAAATAAAAAAATATATATATATATTATCAGAAGATTGCTATGCAACTGACAAATAAAATGATTAGTGATGCCAATTCAAAGAAGAATAGCCAATTGATTCAGTCCTACATGTATTCATTTTCTGTGATGAGTTCCTACATACATACCCATGCATGAGCGCATGACTGGATGAGCTTCAAATCCTTCATAGCAGTTACACCTGAAGTCTCCAGGAGTATTCTCACATGATCCATTCCCACAGGCACCAAATGTGATCCGACACTCATCAATGTCTACAGAGAAGAAAAGGTGTAAAGTTTAATAGAAGAACTGCATGATACCCCATCTTAAAGCCTATCTGCACTAGTTAGGCCAGGAGGGATTAGAACTCCCTGCATGGTCACTGACAGGTGGTTATCTCATCAAATCAGCTCTCAATTACCATAAGAAAAAGAGGATCATGGGGGACCAATGGCACAGATTAGGCATTTTTTGCTATATTGAGGGCGCAAATAGCTATAAGTAGTGCAGTGGGGCTTTAAATCATATTATATACCTCACTTAAGAAATCCAGCCATCTGATTGGTCGAAATTGCATTCATAAACTTTAACTATTTCTGTAAAATTCCCAGTAACGATGGTTAAAACAGTTCTAAAATCCCAGTAGCCATGGTTACCGGGAAAATAGTTCAGTCTCCATGGTTACCCCATAGGTTTACATGTTAAAAAATGGTCTGAGCGATCGAGGATACCGTACGTGTGCGAAGAATTGGTCGGTAATTTCAATACAATTGAATCTCGATCGATCTTACTGACAATTTTATCTTGCATTGTTGACATGAAGACGAAAATAAACTTCCAAAAACAAAAAAACAACATCTGCCGATAGATCTTGATCTAAGTTCGTGCCAATATGCATTGCAAAAGTAAAAGAAGGGCCCGTTTAATGCAGCAGCCGCGAAGCATTCACCACGCAAAGCCGTTTTCAATCCATTTTAATGTATATATTAGAGAAAACTGCTAAGTATGGTAACCGAGCGCGATGGCCGAGCGGTTTAAGGCCCCGAAATTTCAAATACCTCACCTTTTGTACGCAAGAGAATGAATCCCATCTTCGACAATTTTTTAATTTTTTTTTAATTTTTTAATTTTTTAGTCTATTTTTTTCGGCATATAAAAGTATTAAAGGCACACTGTCCTACTTGTAGCTACTTGCTCCCTCTATATAGAAAACTTCCCAAATCGGTGCCTGTTGGTCCCCCATGATCCTCTTTTTCTTATGTTAAATGAGAGCTGAGTTAATGAGATAGCCACCTGTCACAGTGACCTCGATGGCTCGCTGTGTGGTCTAATCCCTTCTAGCTGCAGTAGTAACGCCTACCTTTAAAGACTGCTTTAATATTCGAGAAATAATTGTTTTTATACGCTCTCGGCACGCCTCGGGCAATAGCACAATTTTAACCTTCCCTTGAGCGTATAAAAACAACTATTTCTCTCAAAGCAGTCATTAATACTATATTATTATGCTCAGTGCTCACGTCTATATCATCTTGTCTGCCATCATATCTCGAAGAAACTGGAAGGACTCATTTCAAGTACATGTAAACTAGGTTAGCCCTAATAAACAGGATATTATAATATATTCCCACATTTTAATTACTATTTTACAAGTTCAGAAAATGTATTTGATAACTCCTAAAATGTTAGCTAGACAGCAACATCATTATCATCTACATCAATAGTATGCACAGGTTTAAATACAGTATCTTTTTTTTATAATTTGATCAATACCATTTATATCATGGTCACCAGTATCAAATAGAGAGACTGTGTGTTTGAGAGAGCTAGAGGAAGAGGAAGAGAGAGAGAGGATAGAATAAACGTATGAGCGAGAAATGTGGCTGAAAAGAGAGACAGAGAGAGGAACAAAGGAGAAGATTAAGAGAATGAGAATAACAATGAAATATAAATTGTTGCACATTTAATTTGGTATAATTAAAGGCAAAGATTTCCTGACTTACCCACACACTGATAGCCAAACTCATCCATAGCAAAGCCTACATCACATACACAGTCATATGATCCAATGATGTTGGTGCATTCTCCATATTTACAGATTCCATCATATGCGTTGCATTCATTGATGTCTGTACACAAAAGAAGCACAAAGAGGTTAAAAATATGGTATTACAAGCACTTAGAATTTTGCATGTACTTTTTGCCGAGTAACTAGCAATGAAAGACAAAAAACACACAAGAGTAAAAAGCATTTTAAACCTAAAAACTAAAAGAGAACTCGGGAAAAGAAAAATGTGAAGAAAATAAATAAGAATCATCTCCAAGAAAATATCACATGTAAAGTGCTCCTGTGAAAAAAAAGATTTTGTAAAAATATTATACTACTAATAAACATCAACAATCGATGTAATTTAAAACAAACATA
The DNA here is from genome assembly GCA_035222895.1 of Strongylocentrotus droebachiensis. Taxonomy (NCBI): domain Eukaryota; kingdom Metazoa; phylum Echinodermata; class Echinoidea; order Camarodonta; family Strongylocentrotidae; genus Strongylocentrotus; species Strongylocentrotus droebachiensis. The sequence goes on along the minus strand of JAVYIG010002689.1, from coordinate 173,411 downwards.
AACAAAAATGTACACTTTCACATATTTTGAATACAGCAGAGAAACAGCATAGAAGGGATAAGTACAATATGTCTGTGAATATGTTGGAGAGCCCTAAATGTTCACTAAAATAGTTTTTTGTAGAGATATTACATATTTTCAATTTTATAAAGGCTGGTTGCGTCTTGTTCAAGAAAATGATCGCTTTTCAACTTTGCAGCTTGTAGTCCATCTCTTACCATTGATGTAGATAGTGCCGTCCAGAAGATCAGGGCGCGGCCTGGTATCAGCAAAACCACGTCCTCTTGGGCATAAGACATCAAATTCAACTACAGGGAGGATTAAAAAGAAATGAGTAGAGACACTTGGAAATAAAAAGACAATTGAACAATCAAACAATTGAATATCCTTTTTTTTTCCATTTGAGGGTTCGGAATGCTTATTCCCCCCAAAAGAAATTTAGCATATTTTGACAAGTTGACTTTAAAAAACACTACAGTATTTTAGAGTGATTTTTTTGTTCTGCTGCCATCATTCCCAACTCTTCAATGAACTCTCAACTATATATTAACTAAATTATATAGTCTAACAATTCACTATGTGAACATATCATCAACGTATAACCTTTCTTACAGAATTAATATTTAAAACAAAAAGTATGGGTCTTTTCAAAGTGCATAAACTCAAACAGAGACAATTGAAACTTCACTAGATTGTACTTTTGGCTGAATATCCTTCTCCAATGTTATCCGGGTCCTGTTTCATGAAACTTGTTATCAATAACAACTGTCACAGATCTATGACAAATCTGCTCACAGCCAATCAAATGCGAGGATTTCAGTAGCTTATAACAACTATGGTAACTTGATATTGATAACCAGTTTTATAAAACAGGGCCCTGGGACCCATTTCACAAAGCCTTTTTCAGTGACGAATGACAAAAATCAGTGACAAATCTGCTGATAACCAATCAGAAGCAAGGATTTCAACTGTCATTTGTCACTGATGGCAAGTTTTGTGAAACACCCCCCCCCCCCCCCCCCCCCTGTTCTACACAATATATTGGAAACATTTGTATGACGGTCAACCTACCACTGCCCTCCTGTGGGCACTCATAGCATCTTCCCTGGTCACCGTAAGAATAACCCAATGAACAACAGCACACAGAGTTCCTGTAGAGACCGGGGATAGGACTGGAACACTGGCCTTCAGAGTAGTCCAGTAAACACTCGTAAGAACGTAGGTCTGCCGGAAAGACATCGGGAGCAAAGAGAAAACATGTTAGTGATACAGCGAAGGAGAGAATAGGAATGGTTTAAATATATATCCAGAAAATTGACCACACACAATGTGAATCTGGTGAGTATTGTGAATTGAAGAAAATGTTAAATAGAGGTGTTTTTAGATGCTGAAAAGGGACTGTCAGTAATCTTTCTTTCTTTCTTCCTGACTACACACACACTCAAGAAAGAAAGGTTACCGACAATTGAATATGACTCTCTCTTTCAACTTACAACACATTGATCGACTTTACATAATTCTTTCTATTTCCTTTACCTCCTTTTTTTGCCATTTGTTCTCTCTTCTCTCAATAATTTGAGAAGAAAGGGATTATTCAGTTCTTCTTCTTCTTCTTCAGGATAATCTGCCTCCTTCACTGCTAAAGATTCTTGCATATGTACATGTATAAGTGCATGTGTGTGGCGATATAGGGATGCACAGATATGTGGGGGAAAGGTGTATATATTTATATACATAGTGCCAGTAAAATTTTTGCAGTGCACACGTAATTTGCTCAACCTTGCAAAGCTTTCAAACCACTCATATAAAGAGGTGACTCACCGACGCAGTTTCTTCCAGATGTATCCAGGGTCAGTCCCTCTTCACACACACAGCGGTAGGAGCCCATAGTGTTCTCACATAGCCCATTGTTGCATACCATCGGGTTGAGTTCACATTCGTTCAGATCTGAAGTACATAAACATCACAACATCACACATTGTACATGGACATAATATGTTTTTATAAATACTATGATATTACAGCAATATTTGATCTACTTTTAGCTCGACTCTTTCCCCCATTAGGGAGAACTCATCATTTAGATTTAGTTGGCTACATGAACAAGTGATGTATACGCAATCTATACACAATCTATACATATTTCTTGTAAACTACTGATAGGAAAAAATGTAACATTATCTACGTATTGATCAAAACGCACTTTACCTAGGAGGAAAAAAAGTAAGCTTAATCAGTATCATTCTCCAGTCTTTTCATCATGGATCACTGATCGGGGAATACTCTATCACTGATGTGAATATTTGAAAGTGATTTCAGCTACTGCAGTGTAAAAACACAACAATGTCTCGTCACATATTTCTTGTTATTGCAGATAGTCGGACAATATCCTTCTCCTTCTCCTCTGAATTTGCAATCAGCAGTACGAACCAAATCACCAATGTCAGTCTTACTACAGTCAAACCTGTCTATATCGACCGCCCAAGGGAAACACAAAAAGTGGCCTTTATAGTCAGGTGGTCTTTGTAGACAGGTTCCTTTAGTACATGTCTCAATGAGAAACCATTTTCAAGGGAAACAAAAAATGTGGTCTTTGTAGACAGGTGGTCACTTAAGCAGGTTTGACTGTACTCACCAACACATTCACTGTTGATCTCAGAAAAGCCACGAGGACAGTCGCCAAAAGCTAGAGGGCAGGCTTCGCAGGGACTACCCCAAGCTCGGCCAAAGGTAGAGCAGCATTCATCTCTCCTCATCGGTCCCATGATGTCAGCCTCGCACTGACCGTTACTGATGCGGGTCCAGCAAGTGGCAATGCGATTATCTGTCGGGTGAGACACAGAGAGATTAGGAAACATTAATTGACTTGACAAAATGAATTGAAAGAAAATAAGAAATCAAAGATTAAAGAAATTAGCTGGGAGATACAACCAAAAAATGGGGAAAAAGGCACGGAGAAAGAGACAGGCAAAGAAAACAATACTGATGGAGAAACAAAAGACATAGAAAAGTAAACACATACAATAATAAAACAGGAGGAGACAGTAATAATCTGATGGATGGAAACAGAGGGAGAGAGGAACATATAAGGCAGGTATAATCAGAAGATAAAGCAACATAAATTAACAAACAGAATAATGAGGACACAGAAGAAGGAACAGGAACCATCAAAACATAATTGAGAAGTGCGTTCAGTTCTTTGACCATACATGTGAACGAATGTGAAATTAATAATTCAAATATAACACAAAATACCTACATGTATGGTTGAACATTGATTACAGCCATTTTTCAAGGGGGGGGGGGTCGTTAAAGGAAGGGAGGGCATTTTACTAACATGAACATTGCCAACAACTACCCTTCTCATGATATCTTGGGACTTACCGACACAAATGGTTCCGGTGGGGTCTAGTTCAGTGCCGGGATAGATGCATTCACAGCGATAGCTCCCTCTAGTGTTGATACAGCGACCATTGTTGCATAGACTTGGATTCTGACACTCGTTGACATCTTTGAGAAGGAAATGTACATGTATGAAGAAAGAATACTGTCAATCATCTAATAAGGTTTTTTCTAGAAATGTAATAGTTTGCATATTCTCAGCTATGTGATATAAAACCTCTCTCTCAAATCAACATCCCTAATTAAACACTGGTCAATACAATTTTAAATACATAACAGAATTTTGTTCATATTAATGTGCTCAACTAAAATAACTTGTATATTTTTATATTCTACACTTCAATTTATTTGCACATCACGTACACTTTTCATGCAGCCTTCAGAACTTTTCACATTATTCAAAATGACATTTTATTTCCACATTATAACTGGTCAATTTTTTTTTTTAGAAATAAACATTTAAACATCTGGAACATCTAATTCTGTATATCTCATAATTTCTCATCATTATGTTTGTAATTTCTCTTCGATTAATATGAGTAGATTATTATATTCATGAAAACCCACCTTGACAAACTGAGCTCCTTGCATCCAATTCATAGCCATCTGGGCATTCACACACAAAGCTTCCTGGGGTATTTCTACAGGCACCATTATGACAGAGTAGTCGGTTGTAAGAACACTCATTCTCATCTGAAAAAAAGTAATTGGCAATTAAGTACAACAATGTAATTATGCACAAAGTATATATTTCTTCCTCAAACCAGTCTTAATGATTTGTTGAAATTACAGAACTGGAATTCATGTTATCATACTGATAGAATCACAACCATAGCATTAAATCTTTGGACTTTTATCATGAAAAGCTAGTTAGTCTCTCCAAAAAAAAAGATCATTAAAACTCAAAGCTATCGTGAAAGATTAATTCTGAATCGTAGCCATAAAATGGTTTAACAGTGCGTTATGAAAACACCCAATGTGGAAAAAATGTGACAGCACTTACAATGTGGGAAGACTTCAGTTTACCCACAGCCAACTTAATGATAAACTTTAGTACTGGTAATGCGATTGCATTGTTAAGAAAAGATGTGGAAAGGATCAGAACAGTTGATCATGTAACATGTAAGTATTGGTGTGCACTGCAAGGTTCTGGAGTCATCAAAATCATAATAAATTTGACCGAGTCTTGGTAAAGTAACACAGAAAGCTATATATGGGACAACACACATGGTGTCGGGGCTAGTACTGATTTCCTTGTCTTTCTATGCTCATTACTCGGCCAGTATACATTTTCTTCCAAAATTGTTTGGCACATGTCATTTATTTGTAGTCTTGAACATTCAGTGTAAGTTTCGTTTGATTCTGTGAGAATTAATTTTCTTTTTTTTACCACTACTGGAGTTTATCTTTAAGGTAACTGAACAGATTCTGACAGCTAAGAGTCCTGGGCCCGTCTTACTAAGAGTTGCGATTGATCCAAATCAATCGCAAGTATGCAGTCTCTTATTTCTTATGTACATAGTTGCGATTGATATCAACTCTTTGTAAGACGGTGCCCAGGCTCACACAAGAGTCTTCTAGAATTATGCCGGGGGGGGGGGGGGGGGGGGGGGGGAGGGGGGACCTTTGAGGGATTTGTTTGCCCATGGACTATATACCATTTAGCAATGTTTAGTGACTTACCAATACACTCCTTGCCATCAGCTTGGGGCTGGAATCCAGAGTTACATCTACACTTGTAGTTACCAGTCAAGTCCTCACAGACGCCATTGTCACACAGGTTGTTGAACAGCGTGCACTCATTGATATCTACATGAAACATAACAGAAAGTTGTTAATCTTCCAAATATATGATGGTTAACAATTACTTATTATGCACAAACAGAATATAGTTGTAATGTTACTGCTCTTTTGGTAATCAACAGGCATAAGTTGATGTTTTATGTTCTTTTGCTATTGTATTTATTACTGTGCTTCGTTTTCTTGATTTCTTTGTTAGTATTATTGTATTCCTTTATGTTCCTAGAAATAAAATAAAAATAAAATAAATAAAATAAAAACAACAAAAACATTGACAACCAACAAATTTGTTGTTTGCTGCTCCAAAAACAATTGTGTATATAAGAAAGCAGTCTAATGGGTCTACATGCATGAACCATATTTGAGAGGGATAGGCCTATTGGGTATGATTTAATTTTGGACATTGAACAATTTCCCACAGAATTCAGCAAAGCTAGTAATATAAGACTTGGTATTACGATTTTAGCGGCTGAATCTGTAGAGCTGACTTACTGATTCTCTGGCTTGTCCACCCGGTGCCGTGTTTACAGAGCTGCTCAAACTGCAGCGTACCCTGCGGAGGGCAGGACTCACAGTTTGGTCCCCAGCTCAGGGCCTCTTGGAGTAGGACAGCACTACAGCAGCAGGATGAGATGGTCATCTGACCCATAGACTGGTGAGTGCATCGGCCAAGGTCGCCGTCCAAGAAACAGAAGCCGCGACGGTTCTCTGAACAACACATCAGTTTTACAGATAAAGTTGAGTACAGGTGATATAATTACATGTACAGTGTAATTCATGAATGATACTGTCTTGAGGCAAATGGGAAAATGTTGGTCATGTCGTATATACGTGTACATTTATCACATGTACAAGAATTTAACCTTCTCTTTATAAATAATAGGCAATATTTTGAGATATTTGTGTGTTTTGAGTACTTAAATTGTTTTGAGTGTTATGGTAAATAAAAGGTTATGGAAGCTGGCATGTCAAGCAAGACACTTAAATTAAAGGTACAAAGCAAATTTGATTGAAATATTCTCAAATTGCTCAACCTTTATTGGACTTACACAATAATTACCCGATCTTTTTCTCCAGCTCTACTACTTCAAATAAAACCAGCTCCGATTCTGAGCAAACCCCCCCCCCCCCTCAAGTGGATGATTACTTACCAACGCAGGTGCCGTCCTGCCCTGTTGCATAACCCACAGGGCACTGGCATTGATAGCCTCCTAACGTGTTGATGCAGAAACCCAGAGGGCATGGATTAGTCTCCTGAGCACATTCATTCACATCTGAAACAAACGAGGAAAAGAAAAACATATACAGTCAAACCTTCATAAAAACCACCTAATTATAAAGACCACGATTTTGTTCTCCCGTTAGAATAATGTACCTCATTGAAACTTTTAAAAGTAAACCTGTGTACATAGACCATCTGCTAATAAAGACCACTTTACGTCTCCTTTTGGTGGTCTTTCTATCAAATTTTGATTGTATATTATCGTCTGATGTGAGCCTGTAGGACACTTATATATTATATATAATTTGATATGGGGGATGCCCTTCTGGCTCTCATTAGATCTTAGTTGCTTTGATATAATTAAGATGCACAAAGGCTTGTTTATCAATGAGATAAAGAAGGAAAAAAAAGTACAAAATGTTGTCGAAGAGGATAAGAGAGAGAGAAAAAAGAGAGAAAGGTAAAGAGAGAAATGGAGAGAGAGAAAGAGAGAGACAGACAGACAGAGAGAGAGAAAGTGACAGAGAGGGAAGAAATGTGATAGAGAGGGGAAGAAAGAGAGGGGAAGAAAGTGAGACACAGGATAAGAGAGAAAGAGAGACGGAGAGAGAAAGAAAGAGGGAGGAAGGGGAGAGGGGAGAAAGAAAGTACAAGAGAGTGATGGGGAAGAAGGAACAGAACAGAAGAAGTGAGAGTGAGAGAACGGAAAAGAGGAGAGAGACCTAGAAAGGGGGGGGGGGCATCAATTTAAGGGGGAGATAAAGGGGAACATAGAGACACAGAAAGAGGGGAGGAATCTATAAAGGTTGAGTTTTGTTCACATAAGACCGAGTCTGTTGGGGTTACTGGGTCCCCAGGCACCTGTATCGATTTGCAACAAGAATTCCAGGCTCATCCCAGTAGCTTTCATAGGTTAAAGGTCAAAGTGATTGACATGAACACAGAAGCTCAGCTTTCTCCCCCACTCTCTCCATCTCTCTCTCACTTTCTCTCTTCCTCTCTCTCTCTCTCTCTCAGTCCATGTATTTCAGTCTCTGTCTGTCTGTCTGTCTGTCTCTCTCTCCCCCCTCCCACTCTATATCGCACATACACACACTCTCTCTCTCTCTTTCTCTCTCTCAGTCCATGTCTTCTGTTATCTCTCTCTCTCTCTCTCTCTGCTTGTGATCTACATTGTAGTAGTAAGACAAACATTTTCTGTCAAAGAATGTAGTGAAGGGTATTGGGAATCAAAGGGAGAGAAGCAGGACTCGATAATGGGAGGGGCAAAGGAAATATCTGAAATAGAAGATTGAATTGGGAGAGTGGGTGGCTGGCTTAAAGGGAAAAAATCCCTCTTGGGGGTAATGGTTACCTTCAAAGTGGAAAACCTACCCTGTTTTTAATAACAATGGATTCAACATTTTCTCACATCTGTAAATAAACATTCGTCCAAATTTATGGGAACCTGACAACTTTGATCCTTGAAAGTCTGAATATCAGCCTGCATCCATTTTCAGATAGTAATGATCTGTATCGCATATTTCACATTACAGTAAAAATCAAATTGATCGGTGTGAATATCTTTATGAGCAGGCTACATGGTGGAATGTCTAGGCCTATAAATCATGATTATATGACATTAAATACCTCTAATATGTGAACATTCAGTATTCAAGAGTACTGGAAAAGTTATCTTGTACATGCTGGCCTACATGCAGATCTCTGCATTGAAGATTGACACCGCTAACAATATCAAATATTCAGAAAAGGGATACATAGCCTAAACTTCCATAGAGTAGAGTTAAAGTGAAATGACACTATGGAGGAAAAATAACCTTTCTTTGTATCAGATCATTTACAAGGGCATATTACCCAAAACAATGGGAGTGAAACTACATGCAAGGAACAAAATTATTTAACAGTCATGTCGATATCAAACTTCTTAATTAGCAGCTGCGTGTAAAAGTGCCACACAAATGAGCAATTCATTCATACTCTTTCATAGTTCAACACATTACATGATATTGTACAAAGGTAAGGGAGGGGTAAACCCGGCCCCCACTCCGTGATCAGAGGGAAACCATGCGTGTTACCAAAATGTCCGGTAAAGGGGTACTTTTTATGCACCAAAGTCCGGCTCGTAGTACACACCGGACTTAGGGGGTGTTTTCAAAAGGAGGGAACATGCATATGCGTAGCCTAAATAACACTGAGTGGGGGGCCGGGGGGTAAAAAAAGACAACATACAACAAGGCCTGTATTTATATAACAAATCAGTTATCAGAGTTGGACATTCTCTGGCACATAATGTTTCTAGCCACTACGTGTAAATTCAATGGATTTAAATATCATGATATAATAAATTTACTTTTGTTTATAGATGTTGTCATGTGTCGTGGTGATCTGACATTTTCTCCAGCCACAATTTCTTCTGGCTTTAATTCGTAAAACGGTAGTGAGTAAGGGTTAGGTGTAGGTGTTGTGTTGGGCTAGAGTTTGAGTTAAGAATTTGATTGGTACGGGAAATTGATGATAATAATAATAAAAATTGGATTTATATAGCGCCTTTTCCAAAGGATACAAGGCGCTGTCTCTTAGACTATCAACAATTAAAGAGGAGTTGTACAGGTAAGTTTTCAGTTGTTTTTTGAAGAAATCTAGTGAAGTACTGTTTCTTAAGAACGAGGGGAGAATGTTTCAGATACGTGGGGCTAAGGACTGAAAGGATTAGATGTGGCACAACAACTGAGTTAAATTGACTCACACATAACCCTAGAACAAATAACATCTCTCAATGTGCTACACTCACCAATGCAGACGCCCGATGTTCCAATAGCTTCATAGCCTTCCGTACAGATACATTCATAGGTACCGGGAAGATTCTCACATTCAGCATTCCTACATCTATGTGAGCCCAGTGTGCATTCATCAACGTCTGGAAAATGGCGAAGATGAGAGAAAGTGGAAAAAAATGAATGATATACTGTATTTGCCATTGATTATATTTACTATTATACACTTTAGATAATGAAAAGGAAATAAATAGGAAAATGTGAAAACTTGTAACACTGAATAAATAATAGAGGAGGTGCAATCAAGAATTTTCAAGAAAACTGTAAAAGTACAGAAAGAAAAGAAGAAGTAGAAAAACAAGAACAATAACAGGAGATAGAAGAAGGAATAAGAAGACAGACAGAAAGTGAAGAATAAAAACGATAGAACAAAATCTACTTCAATTCCTTCTCCTTCCTTTGACAGATTCCTCATCCCTTTAAGGAACCATCTGCAGGAATAGCATCTCACATTCTGCGTTCAACTCCTAAATGTGTTTCTCATTACGGCAGCAACCCGAGGTCACATCAATGAAGATAAAGATCAAACAATTGACCAGGGGGTCAGATAGAAAGCAAATGGATTGACCTTTCAATTACAGAGGGCACGTAACAGGTGCATTGTGTGACAAAATGAAACAAATGTTATAAACCGGGAGCATGATTTCCCTGCTGACATAATTACATTGCCCTTCAAGACAGAAAAAAAGAAAAAAGATAATCTCACAAGCAAGGAGCATGAGTACTTTGAAAGAAGCAAAAACGTTGTACCACTACGCAATCAGAAGTATAAACAACACAACATACGCAATTCTTATAGTCCTAAAATTGACAGTTCTAAAAACACTATCAATAAAACAAAATGAAATATAAACATATCCTATGGCCGATTTCAGAAGCTTATCTTGCTATTACAGTCATACATGTATGTAGGTCAACTAGGATACATCCTCTTTGAATTTGGTCCACAGCAGGTATGTACACATGTCAATGAGTAAGTGTATACCTCCTAGTCAGCTCTCAATAGTATTGACCTTGCTATATTAAGGTCACAGTCAACCCACTGGGGGATTTCCCTTATTTTTCTATTTACAAATTCTACTCCCCAACAACTGTACAGGTTAACAAGATCAAGAGAATAGTGGGTCAACGGCTATTCCATTCATATGAGTGACAAGAATGCAGGCAGTATCATGAATAAGGGACTAAAATAAATTGTCAGAACCGTTTACTTTCTGTTAAGGAATATTTTTCACTAATGGAATTCAAACAGATGAAGCATTGCTCTTTGAATATCGAATATGAACTGAGTTTGAATCATTCTATCTTCAGGGGTGATAGTGAGCACTAAAAAAAATTAGGTTTTTTGTTTTCCCCTCAACCACACCCCCTTGAGTAAAAAGAGAGAAGAGGATTCGCGGGGAAAAAATGGCATCTAACAACATTCCCTCCTTTCGAGTAAGAAAATTGGGGAAAAAAATAGGGCAAAATAGGGAAGATTAGAGAAAATAACAGGGAAATTGGTAAAATCAGGATAAAAGAGGGAAGAAGAAAAAAAATCTGGTAAAAAAAAAAAAAAAAATCTGGTTTTTATCAGGCCTGTTATAATCTTCTGTTTTTGCTCAACTAACAATCAACTCTGTGTTTTTCTTTGTCATTTTCATATCCACAATTCTTTGGAAAAAAAATACATGAGGGAAAATTGCTCAAAAGGGTTGACGATATGTTGAAAGTGATTGCAACTGAGAGGTCATGTGATTGTTAACTTCTATCCCATTTAACCCATAGACTATTGGATTCTCTCATTTCCAATAGCTCTGTGTGTGAATTACCTGGTTCCCTGAGGCAACGCTCAAATAATCATGAACAAATAACAAAGTTAAACAAATGTAAAAAGGCAAATCATTATTAAACATATGAGGTGCAAGAATGCTTTCTGCTAGCTTACCGATGCAGTAACGTCCATCTATTGATTTCTGATAGCCTTCGAAGCAATCACATGTATGTGAGCCGACAATGTTCATACATGTACCGTGGTGGCACACATTAGGGTTGGTACGGCATTCATCCACATCTACAAGGAAAATAATGCAAAATCAATAAAAATTGTCCTTTATGGAACAAAAACTACTTCCACAAAGAAAGAAATTCCACTGAAATCCTGAAATAAAGGTGCTGGGCCTTAAAATATCAGCTATTCTACAATGATTATGTTTTTGTAATTACTTACATCAAAACTTGAATGAACATCGAAAATGGAATGAACATTCAAAAATCAACATTCCTGACATATGTATCTAAACTATTGACAGCATCCTATCAAATACAGTACCTAAAATTGGTGAAAATGTAAATATTTTAGTAAAACCAGAACCTTCTAGTGCAACAAACTTTCTGGAATTTCAGATGCAATTCAAGGCCCCAAAGTTTCAAAGGACAAAATAATTGAATCACATCTGGCACAGAACTGAATTTTTGCAGAATGGGTTGGTTTAGTGAGTGAAATTGGCTGTTGTTTACACAATTCACAAAAGTTATATGTCATAAAGATGTCTAGTTTTATATCACAAAGATGTCTAAGTGTTATACCACATTTGACACAATTATTCACTATTATATACCAAGCAATGGACAAATCTGACAAACCATCAAGATTTGAAGTGGAAGTCACTTCAAAGTGTATGGTTACATGTGCAATGATAATATCAGGACTTACCTTCACATGACCTCTGATCGAGAGATAACTTATATCCACTGGGGCACACACAACGGAAGCTCCCATCTGTGTTCTCACAAGCTCCATACCTACACAGGGACCTGTCTCGGCACTCGTTGATATCTAGTGTCAACAATAAACAAGAAGAAATATGAATACCGGTACTTTTGTTTTGTTGTCAGCTCTTTATATAATGATGATTTAAAATAGTTTCATATCTTAAATTGACATCATTTACGTGTACATCAATAAAAAGGGATGTTTCATAACACATTTCTCAGTCCGGAAGGATGTGGGTAGCAGAATTACATGACAAGATAGCTTCATGAAATGTCTTTGTGAGTTTGTGCCATACCATATAATTCTTGTGGATTTCTGGATACTATACTTTGAACATTTTCTTAATTTTCAAGGATTTCTTGGCATTTTAATTCTATGACAAAGTGATAAACATTAAAATAACTTCAAAACCGTGTCAAAATTTAAGAGAGAGATTAATTTTAAAAATGCAAATAGTCAGGGGAACATTTAATGCATATTCATAACTTTAAATTGAGCATGAGGAATGGACAAAATAGTAGAGAGAATGAACGAGAAGGAAATGAAGATAATGAAAAACACACAAAATTTCAAAACACAATGATGAAATATACATGTATATACTAGAATAAGGAATATATACGTACACGAAGAAGAGAAAAAAAAGATTTAAAAAAAGAAAAAAGATAATAGAAAATGAGATTATTTGATGAAGGAATTGAGTAGCCTTGGCCTACCTTGGCATGTGTACCTGCCAGCATTCTCATAACCCTCAAAGCATTCACAGCGATATTCCATGACTCCCCCCAGGGACACGCACAAACCATTGCGACATATGTTAGGCACCATGAGACAGATCCCTTCAGGGCGGGGCGTGATCTTTCGTGGAGGGGTGACTGTGGGTGGGGTCAGTGTTACCACTCCAGGTCTGTCGGTCCTGGTCTGTGGGTTGGGCGTTCTCCTCGGCTGGGGTGTGGTAAGTTCTCCTACACCTTCACACAGTCTTCGGTAAAGCTCTGAAATAAGATAGGTAGAGCTAGAAGCTATAGTAAGTGTATTGGTTAAAGCCCGTCTGCACTAGTTTAGCCAGGGGGCTTAGACCTCCTTGCAAGGTCACTAACAGGTGGTTATCTCATCGAATCAGCTGTCAATTAACATTAAAAAAAGGGGACCAACAGGCACCGATTAGGTATTGTTTGCTATATAGAGGGCCCAAGTAGCTATAAGTAGTGCAGTGGGGCTTCATTACTACCACATCATCAGAGATACTAGAGCCCCAGGAATGATTGAGTCCTAGATCTTTTGTACGATATAAAACCTAAACTAGATGGAATTTGACTGCGCGCAGTCGAAAATGATGCCTCCGTCATAGAGCAATTTTACAAACCAAAACAGAAGAAATTTTTCAAATTCAAGTTCAATTGTAATCCATTGACAGGTTCTCAGAATATCGTGATTACAAGCAATTTCTCATATACATATATGACCCTTTGATCTTTGACCTCATGACCCTAAAATCTACTCAGTTCATTGGCTCTGCAAGATGTCCAGAGTTAAATAGTAATCCATCTGTCAGTTCTAATGAGAATGCGTTCACAAGCTATTTTTGCATACATAATGAGCCCATGACCTTTGACCTTTGACCTTATGAACCAAGAATCTACTCAGTTCATTGGCTCTGCAAGTAACATACATGACCTAATTTTGCCAGGAATCCATCAATCGGTTCTTGAGATAACGCGATCACGAGCTGTTTTTGCATACATAATGTGCGCTGTGGCCTTTGACCTTTGACCTCATGACCCCTATATCTAATCAGTTCATCAGCTCTGCAAGTAACATACATGACCTAAGTTTGGCAGCAATCCATCAATCGGTTCTTGAGATAACGCGATCACAAGCTGTTTTTGCATACATAATGAGCCCTGTGACCTTTGACCTTTGACCTCGTGACCCCAAAATCTAATCAGTTCATCGGCTCTGCGAGATACATACATGACCAAAGTTTGGCAGGAATCCATCAATCGGTTCTTCAGATAACGCGATCACGAGCTGTTTTTGCATACCTAATGAGCCCTGTGACCTTTGACCTTTGACCTCGTGACCCCAAAATCTAATCAGTTCATCGGCTCTGCGAGATACATACATGACCAAAGTTTGGCAGGAATCCATCAATCGGTTCTTCAGATAACGCGATCACAAGAACGGGACGTACGTACGTACGGACGGACGGACAACCCGAAAACATAATGCCTCCGGCTACTTCGTAACGGAGGCATAAAAAGAGCCTGATGCAGAAAGATGACAAGGTCTGAAATCAGGAAGTAGTCTGAGAACTGGTATATCTTTGTTATGTTAAACTATAAGAGTAATACATTTGAATTGGAATAATTTCAAGAAAGGAATAGAATTGATACAAAAACTGTAAGTTCTTCATCAAACGGCTTGCAAGAGTCAATCATCTAAAGGTAGAGTTGCCCATCATCACATGGCTTACTGTAGAATGGTCAGAAAATATCTCAAGTAGGTAATTTGATGAAATAACTACCTGATTATTTGTTGAAATTACATCAGACTGATAACGATTCCGTATCAATCTACATTAACAGCACCAATGTCCTTTGGCAAGATATTAATCTACATTTGCCACTCTCCACCCAGGTGTTAAATGGGTACCAGTAGGAAAGAATTCCTTAAATGCTGTGAGCGCCCAAAATCGGCTGCCTAGCAGAGCCGGGGTAATAATTTGAGCGCCTTGAGCACCATGCATGGTGGATATGTGCACTATATGAATATACAATATTATTATTATTATTATTGTTATATCCAATTTCACCAATCTTTGTTTTTCATCATTTCATATTAAGTCAAGAGCCTATGTGTGATTTTCTCACCCTCATTCTCTGTTCGGCAGGGACTGCAGTCACTTCTTGACAATCCCCAGCCCTCAGCGTGATCCACAGAGCAGCAGCAGTCGAGGAAGCTCATCCTCACAGCCAACTCCTGACTGCAGGACGTACCCCGAGAGTTCCTGTTACGGAATCTCATGTAGCAGTAGCCTATCTCCTCAGGAGTGACAGGGGCTGAAAGTAAACAGATCGTAAATCATATCATGATGAGTATCCAACATTGTCTGAACTGGCTTACCACCGCAGAGGAATACAATCCGGACTTCTCCCTCTTGCATTCAAAGTCACATAATGTGTGGAAGAACTTTTACTCATGCTAGGAAGACTTTATCTAGCAAAATAGGAGCTTTATAGAATGCTACTAGTATAACTTTTGAGATGGGAAACTTGAAAACAAATCACTAACATTAGCTGTTTTGACAGCAAGAATCTTCTCTAAATTATTGAAAATTTCATGTTGCAAAATTCAATCATTCCATGTTATGAATTCTTCTTGAATCTAGACCACTCATAAATGTTTATCTCAGACCCAACATGACAAACGTTCAAGCTCCTATCAATGTAATTATACCTTGAACCACATTTATGGTAAGGCCTATTAAAGACTCCACAATATATACTTTTCCTTAAATTCTCATCTGTGCTTGTTCCTTGCATCTCATATAGACTCAAAGTGTCTACATAATTGATGCGCTAGCATCACTACTCTAATTCAACATTTGCCAAACACTGTACATGTATTAGATAAACCGAGTCAACATTTTATAAGCTAGTAATATATCTTCTTCAAAATTTACAATGACAAACTAATAAATTGCACTTCACAAATTCAGGAACATCAATCACTGAACCAATGACCAACAACCTCAAACTCTCAAAGTTAATATCCCACAATATCAAACCTAAGAGCCTTGGACTGACCTCAAACAGAGGCTGAAAACCGAATTCATGATGAGAGCAACACTAACTGTAAGGGATTACAATAACACAGCAGTATTTTAAAACTACTAGTCAAGACCATAAATTCACAATCTGCGAGTGGTCTAAAACACTACAGATTCAAGAAGAATGTGCACTATGAAACGATTGAATTTACAACATAAATTTTGCAATAATTTGGAGAAGATTATTGCCGTTTAAAAAAAAAGGCTATTGTTATTGATTTTTGAAATTTTCCGGTCACAAAAGTTATACTAGCATTCTATATAGCTCCTATTCCACTGGATAATATATATGATATACTCACTGTGTGGGGTGTCAATATCGGTGCAGTGATGGCCATCTTGACCCAAAAAATATCCAGGATTACAATCACATCTGAAGCTCCCCTGTGTGTTGATGCAGCGTCCATTCTGACATAAGTAACCTGTCTGACATTCATTCATGTCTTCCAATGAAAAAGAATAACTGTGTTAGAAAAGATCATCAATATATGAAGAGCTCGGTTCCAAAAGGTACCATATCCATTTAAGTTATGCATTGTAACTTGCATACAGTATACAAGATTTTCGGTTCCAAACAGTACTACATCCACAGAAATTAAAAAAACATAAATTCATAAAAAATATTTGTGCAGACTTAGATTTTTTTAAAGAGTCGTCTTATACTTTTATCAAACAATAGTATAATCAGCCAAAGTATCATTCCAAACTGACATTGCTATGATAATTACAAGATCATGTTTTTCTCAGAACTTGGATTTATGGAGGTAATACTTTTTGGAACCGAGGTCTTCATATATATGCTAGCTTGAATGTAGAATATTAAGGCCTACACCCTGTAAAGATGTTGGACGAGGGCCAACTAAACTACAATTTATTTGTATTTCTCTTTCAGAATATGAATCCAATTTTTATAACAAAAACTTCTAAGGTTAAACGTAAACTGGCAACTATTAAAGTTGTGAACAAGATGGGGTTTAGAGGTTGATGACAGCCACATGAAAACAATCACATGATGACATCTAAATTTCAAATTCCAGAGCGACACCCTTTAGATCAACGATGAGCACATCCCTTCATCCCAAGAGAGGAAGAAGGTGGAGTATGAGGAAATGGATGATCTTGCCTTACCTACACACGATAGAGTACTCATGCTTAGTTCAAAGCCTGCGGGACACTGGCAGGCGTATGACCCTTGGGTGTTAGTGCATTGACCTCCATCACAGAGACCTGGGATCATCAAGCATTCATCGGCATCTAGAAGATGAAATTAAAAGGAGAAACTCTAGGTAATTAAAGGCATCAATTATTCGTGTTATCAGTGTCTGTGATATGGTGTAATATTGAAGCCCTAAAAAATTGCGCTTCAAAACGATCAAGAAGTGTCTCAAAAAAGTAAAAAATCTGTGAGTGACCGGTTTTACCATACTTGTTTTCCCTGATAGACTGTAGTGTTATGAAAACCGTCAGTCATGGTCATGGGGTTCCTGACTGACCTAAAGGTTTATAATTGTCATGGCAGCATGGCAGTTTCAGAATCTGAGACAAAGTTACCCAATCCCTTTGAAGAGAAATTTTGCTTCATGGGATGTTCATACTGGTATTCTAGGAGATGAAATTAGGCATATGATTTGCTTGCACTGTGGTGCACAAAATATGTCTGGCTGGTCTCTAAGCAAATTGTGTGTCATACCAAAATCCAAAGAGATGTTCAACAAGTTTAATAGAAGAAAACTCTCTCTCTGATAAATTACAGAAAAGTTTACCTAAAATATCAGGCATTCATCAGCGAACTAAGAGGGAAATTCTACCTTCCCTCTTAGAATTGCTGATCATCATTGAGCCAATTTACACAAATACTTATTTTGGGAAATATCGAGAACATACATCAACATACAAAGATTTGTGAATGATCTTAGTACATTGTAGCATTTCTGTGGCAGTATCTCTCTATATGCATACAGATTTAACCATGGATTAATCTTATATGTGAATTCTTATGCAAGATTGTATATATAGATATAAATACCGCAATTGAAATGATTGTGTAATTTATAGTAATGATAAGCAATTCTTTAAAAAAATGACACAATCGTTTCATTTGAAGTATTTAAAGACCATGACAGCGATACATACTGTAGGCTCTTAATGAGCTAAGAAAAACAATTAACAACATACAACAAGGAGCTTAAAACATCTCCATCATCACATGTAGCTATTTACAACGAAATATTCTAAAATGCATATTTTTCACCCACCAATGCACTGTCCAGTTCGTCCATTGAGAATATAACCCCTGTCGCATGGATTATCAAAGGTTTCACAGTTTTCACATGGGTCCCCCCATCCCTGGCCTATGGTAGCACAGCATAATGCCTTGGTGCAATGCAAGCCTTCAACTCCGGCAGAACAGTAGCCATTGCTTGTTGATTGGAGGTAACACACGCCTGTCCTGTAGTCTAGGAAAAAGGATAATGATTAAATGTAAAGCGTAATCCTCAACAGTAATAACAGCTACATTATTTGACATGTTGACTACTGAATTATCTAATTCCCATAGACTTAACACAGGGACCACCAGGTTCCAGTAAGTAATGGGTTAAGAAGGGCATATATCAGTCCCAGGGCATACTCAAGGCCACTGCAAAAAAAAAAATCCTTCATTTACCCTGACTTTAGCCAAACAGCTGTAAGATGCAGAAAGCATTCCATAATTTATTTCCAAGTTCCTAGAAGATGATTATTTATTAGGAGATGACTACAAATTTAAACGGAAGGATAAAGAAAAGGAGAGAGAGAGAGAGAGAGAGAGAGAGAGAGAGAGAGAGAGAGAGAGAGAGAGAGGGAGAGAGAGAGAGAGAGAGAGAGAAGGGGAATAAACAAACTTATTTTCTAGCACTGTAGCAGAAAATCCCAATGGAAACAAAAAGAAAATTGAAGGAAAGAGGCCCAAGGTAAAAACACAACTCTCATTCATTAATCATTCTGTGAAGGTCACCTTTGTTGAAACCTTGTCAGAGAGTGTAGGCCTACCTTATATTGTGTGTACACACAACAGAGGTTCTAACAACTAGGATCAAAGCCAACTCTGTTACACTTGTCCTCTCTCCCTTTAGGCTAGATGTAATAAACAGCTGGTGCAGTTGGATAATAACATCACATTAAAACTTGCATTGAGCTTTTGATGGGGAAACCAGTGGATGTCTTACTCAGAAAACATGTTCACATTATAAACAAAGTAGCATGCTTGAACCGGATCTTAACCTATTGACTACCGAATTCTCTTATTCCCATAAACTTTATACAGGGGCAACATGGTTTCTATGGGCAACAGGTTAATTTATCACTTCTGCGGGCAAACAAAATGGGTAATACCTTCTTCAACAGTGTTGAACAGACTGAAAGGGGAAAATTCCAATTATTCATACATTATCATTGTACAACTTACTTTGCTCAGGTAAGAACAATTAATGAACATATAGCATTCATTTAAAACATAAAGTGTTCAAATAAATTCTTTATGTTACCTTCAGATTTGTGTGTGTGCTTGTGTTGTGGGTTAGTCTCGCTTATGTGATTGCCAGCTAAACACATAAGAAAGGCCCAGATATCAGCTGGACTTTCTCAATAATTTCCCGATTCCTTACATGTAAATAACATATCAAACTACAGAGTACAGACTATCAATAATGATTATATGTGACTGAAAAATGATGGAATTCACGAGCAACTTTAATTTAGCCTTTAGGAAATATCTCCAACCCCAAAAGGAGAAATGAAGTGTGAACATTCCTATCGAGGGGAATTCAGTATAAATTGATTTAGTTGGAAGGGGCACAGGGGCAAGGTGGCTGTCACTCAGTATTCATTTCATTGCCGTTTTACTAACTGGTCCCCCAGAAAGGTTGGTAGCTATTCCTAAGTATATGGAATAGTCATTAAATAAATAATGATGACACATATGGCGGAGAGGACACTCATAGGAACAATCGAGTAGAGTCATCCATGAAAGCGGAAAGAGAGAACAAAATAGAGAAACAATGCAAACCAATATATCCTGCAGATACTGGTAAACAGCATTACAATTTCAAATTTGAATTCTTATTTGCAGTTATAAAAAGAAGATGTGTTCTTCATAAGAATCCAGAGAAAGGACAGGTTTGCATTTTTATTAAAAAAATAAAAAATAGAATAAAACAATAATAAAATAAATAAAAATAAAATAAATAAAACAAATAATGGAAATACAAAATAAAATGAAAACAAAATCTGAAAACATAAATCTATATATCTTTTTTTATTGACTTCTTTCATCCTTTCAAAGAAGCTTCTCAGACATTCCATTGGCCTATACAATAACTGGCAAAATGACTTCATACACTCCCAAAACATTCACAACTTCCCTTGATTTCCATGCATATCATTATTTAGTGTGTTTACAAAAGGAAAGAAACAGAATGTTCACTATTGACAAAACCTGTTTTGTACTAAACAGCACAAAGACCATAACGCTGGACACAGACAAGGATACTGGCCAAAAACTTAACAAGAACTGAAACATAAACAAACCTTGGTGTATATTGCCTCATCATCAGAATATTTAGAGCAGGCAAGCTTTTCAATTTCCACCTTATTTTTGTTTTTCTCATTTTCCTTGGGACAAAATATGTTGTGAACAAAACTTGGTGGAAACTCTAGTATTTACAAAGTCTGGAACATATGCCCATGATTAAAAAAGTATAATTGTTAGAAATCTTAAAAAACAGCAATATTATCCATTCATAGACTGATTGATATTCAATGACTATTACTCAGTCAATCTAGGTATTAAAGTGATTAGTTTTCTTGATGATGTTGTTGATGTTGTTGTTTTGGAAAGAATGCAGTTACACAGAAAGCTTTTAGAGCTCTTGATGCATACAGAATGAAATTAAAACCATATTCAACAACTTTGATTTCATTCAATTCTCCTAATCGCTACTAAAACTTTATGTCACCTTTAAAACAGAGTTTATAATTCTTACCTGTCTGGCATTGACTCCCACCAAAACCGGGAGGGCACGAACACCTGTTTCCTCCGCTGCACTCACCCCCATTCTGGCAGGGCGGACTGCACATGGCTGAGACATAACAAAAACAAAGACCGGTAACAGACAAGTGAAGGATATACCCACTACCACTTTTAATAGTTTCCTGTCATCAATAGCCCTCCATTGCACATGGTGGTCTGAGTATCAAATCTCATAATCTCTGCATTGATTAAACAGGACAAAAGAGTTTACAGAGCTCTTGCTTCATAGTCATAGCAAAGATAATGAACTTGGCTCCAATCATTTTATACCAATGTGATTCTGGCTGGAAAGTGGAAAGTGCATTATTTAAATTGCTTTAAAGATGTCTACCGGTAATCTAAATGTACTTTCTTTGTATGAACCATGCAAACTTCTGTTGGTTATTTCCAAATAGTGATTACGACATCAAAAAGCTTAAATTCATATTTTCAATGTACTTTCAATGTTATCTTCAATAGCAGAAAGCATTTAACTTTCTGTTAGAGGAGAAGACCTTAAATATATTGCAAATGTTTTACAATGCAATGCAAGAAAAGTTGGTTTAAACAGTTTTCTTTTAAAATGTCTGTTTCCTTCATTCATCTGATATCTCCCAACATTTACCCCATATGCGTTTATATAAACAAGTTTAGGTATTGAACATCCATGGTCATGCATTAAACTTACGCATGCCACAATTAGTTCCTGAGAATCCATTAGGACAGTTGCAGGAGTTCCCTTGACAAGACCCTCCATTTAAACACTGCGTAGTACATGGGTTTCCACCTACAATGATTCATAAGGAAAGTTAAATTTCATACTTCCTTTTTATATTTTTACAATATCCACACATAGGAGCATCACTATCCTGGCTGTGTAGTAAAAGCTGTGCTTTTGATTCTCAACATTTCAAACACCACTGTACAAAACTCAACTGATTTTACCCAAAATCGGTACTTTGGTGACAATTGATTACACCTAAATAGCAGTAAAATACATTTTTTTCAACTTACTGATGTTAAAAAGAATAATTCAAAAATTCAAATTGTAAGTCTACTGTCAAACATTGCTTACAGCCGCATCGGCTGTAATAGGTGTATAGGTGTAATAATACCTGCCTCACAGCAAGTATGCAGTGCTAGAGGTCAATACAATAGCATTGACTCTCTATGCTTTGCTGGAGTGACAATATCTATTTCACTGGTATTTAGATTTTAGAGTAAACATATTCTGATAATATGTGTTAAAGTTGATGCAGTGTTACGGTAGGTAAGATTATTTTATTATTCTTCTTCAGTTCAAGTGCTGCTTCAAGGTGATGAAGATAAAGGCTGATTATTCACCATAATCTTCTTCTCATCTTCGTCATCTTCTCTCTCCTTTTTCTGATTTTGACATCAACCAGCCAGTCCATGACTCCACCATCAACCCAATATCATAATTCATCATCACAACATGGTAAAATATCTTCATCATCATCATTCTTGTTATTATGTAATGTGCATTTTAAATAGCGTAGCTGTAAGTAAACTAAAGACCAGATCCGGGACCAGATATGAATAGACCCCTACCTAAACCACTTAACATTTTACAACATAAAATTCTATAAGTGGGCACGTACTAAGTTAGAACCATCTTGTACAAGATGACATGAATTTTGATTTTTATACCTCAATGCAGATAGAAATTTCATCTTTATAACACATTACGCAAATAGCAAGTTACAAGAGTAATGACAAAAACAAAGAAACATTTAAAATGAATCTACTTGCGACTGTGAGAATGAAAATAATCACACTTTACGTCCGTCTTTAGTTGACGTTTTCCAGAAGCAGACAGCAATGCAAATCGACATGATATCGGAAAGCTATCGATGATTCGATCGACGGGCAAATTATCTAGCACACAGTGAGGACTTTCTTTGGCACAATAATGTATCATAAGTAAATAAATGTATGAATTATTTTCTTTCTTCATTTCTCAAGATAATATAAAAAACATTCAACTTGTGAATTGAGGAGCTAAACAAATGAAAAACAGTTCTCTGGACTTCTGGATCCAAAGTTAAACACTGGTGAAATTAGCCGGAAAATTGTCCATAAAACCATTGTCATGGGCGTATATGAATTACCATTAAAATATAAGATTTCTCTCAAAAATCCAGTTTGTAAGATTTATTTTCTTTGATGTCCGTTCTTTTTAACATTTCGTTGAATCATTATGTAATACCCTCGTAGGCCTATGTCTGAACTATGCACCGCGATGGCATCCTTGATCATAAAATTGAAAGGTGAATCGAGCAAGTTGCTTGATAATTTAGTCCTCTCTATACTTACCAGAGTAGCCATCGCATCCACTGACTGAAATCTGTCCACCCGGACAGGAGCAGGAGTTAGGACGCTGACAGTAACCCGACCCGCATGGACGATTGCAAACAGCTACAAATCAAAGAAATTTTGGTTAGAATTTAAGTTTCGATTGATGAAGTCAACAAAATAACAGTCTGTATCAGTTTCAGTTACACAGGAAACGTGAACCTCCTGCACAGTATTCCACTGTTTTCACATCATTTCAGCTCGTGGTTGGAGCTAACTGCAAAGAATTAAGAAAGACTCTGCGTATAGTCCTATTCATTCATTTCAAACAAAAGGTTCCATGTTGAATTACATTTTTGGCTACCTTTAAAGGTACTATGTCCCTTTTGCAGCCAACCTCAAATGCTGTAGAACTTTGCAGGAATTATGAATATGTCATGTATGTCCTATCTGTGAAATTTAAACGTTAGCAGTGTCCTCATATTCAAATTATGCAAGGAAAACCGTTTACTTGCTAGACTTCACTGTCAGACACTATTGAGTGACTGACTGGCTTTTTTTCTTCTTTGGTAATAACATACATGAAAAGAGTTGTAAAGGGTAACATGAGCATTTGTCTACACCAATAACCCACTTCTTGTGATGGCCAAGATTAAACTGATTGAATCTTTGCGCAGCATAAAACGTATGACCATTCGGTACAATTGTCTGAAAATCAAGACTGTTACTTTTGGGCTCTATAGCCCTAAAGTCGATTTGACAACTAATAGTCGTTATTTTCCCACTTGAAGACATTTTCAAGCCCCACCTTTTTTAGGGAAGTTCTAAATTAGTATTATCTTTCAAATGCAGTTGGAATTTAACTTTTTCATTTTTTGGGCCTGCAAATGGGACATAGTACCTTTAAGAACATATTAAACTAAGAAAAATGGAAAGGGATAAATATTGACTGAAATGAATGTCCATCTATATCCCTCTTCTTTTGTTTAG
Source organism: Strongylocentrotus droebachiensis (assembly GCA_035222895.1). Classification (NCBI taxonomy): domain Eukaryota; kingdom Metazoa; phylum Echinodermata; class Echinoidea; order Camarodonta; family Strongylocentrotidae; genus Strongylocentrotus; species Strongylocentrotus droebachiensis. Next base: position 149,213 of record JAVYIG010002689.1, on the reverse strand, counting down.
CATCCGTATACAAGTTTAGAAGATACTGAACGTCATAGACTGGAGCATAATGATGCAGATTAAAATTTAGGCATAAAAAAAGGATAATATTTCATCATGTTTAAGTTCTCAATGAAAGGGAGTTGAGATGTTTTAGTTTTCATGCCCCCTATTATTATATTCATGATCCGCTATTCAATGCCATCTTAGGAACTTTTGATTTAACCGATAGGGGAAATTAAGTTAATGAAATATTGATGAAAACAGATAATACTTACGGACCACACACTGTTTCGTTCTTGGATGAAGGCGCCATCCGGGGCAACAATATGAATAGAATCTCATACCACACACATTCGGGCTGTTATTACACACAAAAAGAAAGGTACATAATTATAATTAATAATAATGATGGTGGCTTTATTATGGCTCCAGGCGCTCCAACATCATGATTACCCCGGTCAAATCTGGCGGCCGATTATGTAGCGCTCTGGCATTATTATTTGCCATAAAATGAACAGGGGTATATTGGGATGTTGTTGCGCAGTATTGATGTTTGCAATGATAATTGTCAGTCATAACTCATCGAATCTCCACAGACAGAGTAAGAAGGGGCCGACTCCGCCTCTTTTAGAGAAGGAGGGGAAATCATGAATGGGGGTGTGGGGGGGGGGGGGGCTAGCATGAGTTCCTCATATGAGGGGGAAATAATCTCGGGGGAAATTCGCCCTTAATATCCCCCCTCCCCCTTATTCCTGGTCATATTTGATCCGTATAAGCCTGAGCGTGGAGACCCATTATTCACAAACTGTTATAGGTTAGATAATATTCGGCTGCACACATCTATCTTCTAATACAGATGGGGTAGAGTACTGAATATTATCTCAATTATATACTTAGGTCTTCTGTAGGAAAATTGGTTGAAGTTTTCTGTTGATTAGAAGAAGAAAAAGAAACGTATTTTGCAGTTTCGCTCATAATAGTTATTTCATTAAGTAAGGATGAACTTCAAAGGTTTTCATGAGATATTCGTATTCGTGGATATATCTCTCCAATTTCTTGGTGGGTAACCTCTTAGGGGCCCTCCACTCCTAGATCTGTTGATAGATCGGAAATGGCTTTGATGATCTTTGGGATTTGGTTGACATTCTATCCTGGTATGCCGAAAATGTCAGTCATAAGGGGGAAAAAGACCTCTTCTCTCTAACTTTCTTTCCTTTTACGAAGACAAAATAATTTTCGCTTTGAAAAGTATTTGAAGAATAGTCGTTACTTTGCAAAGAGCACAATATGAACTGGATCTTATGCAAGTACCAAAATAGAAGAAAGTGCCAGGTTTATTTTATTTCACATAATCCTTTTCTTTGCCTTATATTTGGCCCGATATAAGTTAAGTATTTTACTTTTTTCATGCTTATTACTAACAATTAAAGAAATTATAAAATCTCTTCATGACAAAAGAGTACTAGTAGTGTTATTGAAAGTATAATACCCGTTCTTTTTCAACTAACACATCGATGATACGTATACTGTAAATAGTATCATTTTAATAATTCCAAGGGCATCATCCTCGGCAAGTTTTTATAATTTACTTTACTTTATTTTTCTTTCTTTATTTCCTTTCTTTCCTCTTGGGATCTAACATTTACGCCAAGGACTTTGCTTGCATGGGATTTATTTCGTGAAACGAAAAAGGTAATTCGTTGTATAGGTGCAGGTGTTCAGTTCAAAGTTACTTCGAGCATAACTTTGTTGAACAGTGGTCAACTTCGAGCATAACTTTGTTGAACAGTGATCCTTTAACATAGAACTTGTCTCCATGGCTCTAGACACCAAAAGCCCGTGTTTCGACTGTAAATTACTGCAGAAACCATTACCGAAGAGATAAATCTTTCAAAAAGTTCAAGGGTAGCTCTGCTACCTATACAACTCTCGTCAGATACCTTACTTGTAGTATAAAGACCCTTTACCTTGTGCTGAACTACATGTACACGGAGCCACATTTTATCATGCCTGACAATATCTTTCGAGGTCGAAGGCAAAAAATATGTCCTGAAGTCGAAGGTCATGTGTGATTCCAGAGTGAGTACATGGAAAAGAGATGATGGAGAGTTGAAGAGTCTAAAATGCTTTATACTATACATGTATTTCGTCTCCCACATTACTATACTAGAGCATAGGCAGTAGTTTTGGTCAGGATAATGAATACGGAATAAGTTGAAGAAGCCTGTTGTAGGAGGTTTATGGTTGATACAAACGAAAAAACGGAATAATATTTTATATAGAAGTTGATGTATTGCTGTAGTAATTTAATGGCACAATTCAGGGAAGTTTTTCATTAGATCATAAAGATGGTGTATGGTTGTCATTCTTGTCTGCATTAATTATTGTCGTCACCCAAATTACAGAATGCAGGCTGGGTGGTGGTGGTGGGTGGTGGTGGGGGGGGGGGGGGGTATCGAACTCCAGGCAAAGATTTTTCTCTTCTATTCATTTTTGAAATGGAGTAGATACATGTATGTATGATCATGATGATAACCATCTATGCAGCATTCGGTTTCGAAACAAAGCACGGGCTTAGCGAAATTGGGGAAATTGGCATATATTGGGGATATATTTCTCCCGGTGGCGGCGGTGTTGGGGGATGGGATCCAGAGCCACGTATACACAGAGTTTGGCCAACCCAGTTCGAGTTGGACACATTATTGTGACAACTGCTTTGTTGGGCAAGCACAAAACAAAAGAATATACGCCATGTTGTGACCCAGTGAAACCAAGTTGGCAAAGATGGCTCTGACGGATCATGGAACCCTGCACCTGTGCATCCTTGCGTGTTCTTGACTCTTTTATCAACTTACAATGATTTTTACACAGGCCTTCAAACTTGGGGGGGGGGGCACACCCTTATTTCATACTATGATGAATACACCACCGAGGGATACCTGTAGTTGTTGCTTTAATCGTAGTCCTACATTCCATGACATTCCATGTTGCTTGGAAAAGGCAGAACAACAACATCCAGTGGAACTAAACACAAAAAACAGTCAACCATATAGTGGAAGCGACGTGTTGAAAACGATTACTGTCTTCTACATCTCCAACAGGTCGTGACACCAATTTGTTATGATCACACGTTACGTGACTCAATCGAGAAAAAGCTATATTACCATTTAATGTTTATTAGTTTGGACTTGGCAAGTTTGTTTGTAGTAATGATCTTGTTAATTATTATAAAGAAACAGAGTATTTTTATTTTATAGAAAAAAAAACGTTTCAGATGCACGAATTATGATCCTTATTATGCGTGCAAATCAAACTTTTCTCACGCAAAGTAGGGCAATTATTCCAGGAAGGTTACGTTCAATAGGTCAACGAGTTTCTCTAATTTTCCTTCTGAATTTAACCACGGGGAAACTGTATTAAATGGGATAGTTTCAGAAGGCCTTCAACGACCATGGTCCAGACAGACGTTTATACCAAACCCTCTGGTTGCCATTTTCATTTGATCGCTTCCTTCTGTAATTTCTGTTCATGGAGCAAAGATTATGATAGAATCTTTCTTACATCGTCAGAAAAAATTAATACCACAGAACGGAAAGACAATTTTATTACAATTCATCTGATACGATTTGATTCACTGTTTCCAAGGATGTACACTTGGTAGCTCGACTTCTTCTCAATAAAGTTTTTGGTCAGTATCGATTCCCATAATCCCATTATCATAGTTAATCAAATGTTGTGCTATTCATTATAGCTGTTAAAATACGGCGCTCTTGTCAATGACAAGAGCGCCGTATTTTAACAGCTAACATGACATGTACAGTTTCAGTAAAATAGGGAAATGTTTGGCAACCACTATGAAAATGTTTTAAGGCCTCAATCAATACTAGACTACACTTAGTAGGTCCTAATAATTGATATCATATACATCGAACAATACTGGAATATATTTTTCAAAGAATTTAACAAGAGCATCAGGTCGAGGCGGAATGTTTGACAAAGGGAGAAAGTTGGCCTGTCATTTAATTTTGAAAAGACCGTGGGACATCGCTTTTGTTTAAAAGCACATCGTCTTTGTTTCAAAGCACATCTAGCTTTTTCATGATGGAGTGTTGAGGAGGGTGGGGGTAGGTGCAATCTACGTGCCGACAAATTTAATAAGAATACAAATAAGCTGGCATTTAAACAAATTCCCGTAATAATTGAAACAAAATGTGCCGACAAATTCTCTACTTATCGGGGGGGGGGGGGGACAAATGCCCCTGCCCCTGGTTACCCATTCCCGATGATTGTGACTGATCATAATATAGTCGATTCCTCATCATCCTTCTTATGCAAACAGGATCAGCAAAATGATTAGAAAATCAACCACAAAATTGTTTGAGCAGATTGATGACTTACTTTCATCGATGTTGACAAATGTAAATTCATAATCACGCCAGGTCTCTGTAAAATTACCCAACAGGTGTCTTTGAACGTTTTCACATGGATGATACATGTCAAACTTGGATTGGGGTTGACACGAATGTCACGGCTTTGTTTCCTTAGATACTCGCCCTTGGACAACAATTTATAGGAGACGACTGTGTTTTGTTTTAATTCAATGCTGGCCTGGTATAAATTTAGAACGAACCCATCGGCAAACTTTCCTGTCTTAATATGAACACGATGGATAGAAAAAAAGATAAAGTTACTTGGCGAAAAAAGTATATTATTACATAAAAGAACAGTTTAATCATTGTTTTAATTTTTACATACATGCATGTAACTATTTTCGACTATCTTCTGAAAAGCAAGGAACTGAAATCGAAGGCGTATAGAGAAACCGGTTAAAATGGGAGTGTACAAATCCCGCTACACCATAGAGTTGTAAACCAATCGCCTTGCAGCCAATGGAATGAAGAGGGGGGGGGGGGGGGGTGTCCGCTTATCTCAGCTTCGCTCTATATAGGCTATACTGTTTCATCGTCGTTTTACATACATGCATGTACCTTTCTTCAATATTATTTTTTTTCCCTCAACCATCTCCTGTTTCAATGTATTAAAGGTAGGCGTTACTACTGCAGCTAGAAGGGATTAGACCACACAGCAAGCCTACAAGGTCACTGTGACAGGTGGCTATCTCATTAACTCGGCTCTCATTTAACATAAGAAAAAGAGGATCATGGGGGACCAACAGGCACCGATTTGAGAAGTTTTCTATATAGAGGGAGCAAGTAGCTACAAGTAGGACAGTGTGCCTTTAAAGGCCAAAGACTGAAATAGATGGCACATGCAGTTGTTGATTAAAAAGGGGTGACAGAGCCCCCAACATGCCGTTAGACCCACTGTCTTGCAGAAGGGGCGTATGTCGGCTCCGCTCTATGATGGATACGCCACGGTCATTGTTTACTTCTTAAGCTGGAACTTGAATCATGTCCCAAGTGGAGAAAGAATCTCTTCGGGGTTTTTTAAATATAGGATTTGAAATACGAAAGTATGCAGGCCTTAATTTGCCTTTGTTTCAGTTATAAATTAAGAGCAGATTAAGTATGGATTAATAGTTGAATAATGGTGGGTTAAATGCTTGGCTTACCCATTTATAACATTCGATTGAGCGAATACGACGGTCGACAGACACGCCAGGAGCACCAGCAAAGATGACCGCAGCATCTTGTTGCTAGGGGTGATTAGTTGCTAGGTGACGAATAAACTCTTCTCCCAATGAGGGAAGATTTTGATCTGTAAGTATATTAACTGGCCAACCTCTGCAAAGAAAAAGAACAAGGAAACATGCCATTGATTATTATGTTGACAAATTTGGGAACAAAAACAAACAAATTATGGTAGCAAAACACATCATCAACTGCATCAGACCAAAATATTATACTAGGCCTATCCTTTCTCATATGAATATCAATGAACAAACAACACGTACGTTAAAAATTCAATCATTCAATATCTAAACTCACTACAAAATTTCTACCTCCTTTACATTATCAACAACACTGTCAAATAATAAAACGCCGATAGTTGGGGTAGGTTCATATCAAGTTAGGAAGTAGAGAACCTCTTGATCTTTATTAAACTGAAGATATCCCCTACAAAAAGTTCTACTCACAAATATCATAATTCTGGATAACGAGGAGAGCCATAGACAAAAATAGAACCGTTACGGAGCTGCATCCGATAAACATTGAAATCACTGTTTTTGTCACGAGAAAATATCACTTGACCTATTCCATTTGCGTAGGTTTGAATATTTGCCAGAAAGAATGATCAAATATTACTTTTCTCGCTAAAAAAATTGACTAGCAAATCGAATCAGAATATTGTCTTCCTCTCCCATTTTCTTTTTGCATGAAAAACTTTCAGCATCATTACACTCCTTGGCTTGACTTTCAAGACATAATAAGATAACTGCTTAGTATTAAGTCTAGACTCTCCCGAGGCTATATATACCCTCAGAAATAAGCACACGCACAAATTTGGTTATCGTGATATATCTCATAAATGCATTTCCTGCTGTCAATCTAAACGAGTGGGAGTAAAAAAGAATTCTCTCATATTTTGTTCGACCTTCCCTGAAAAATGAGCCGAGAGAGAAGGTGATGAAATTCGCGACACATAAGCTGGATCCAAAGGTAAAGTCGAAAAATATTATTGTTGATGATGTATTGCATTCCAAACTAAACATTTTCCGAAACCTTTGGGATTTACGGCAATCCTTGGTCCATGGATCGGGTGGTTTGAGCTAGTGGGAAGCCATCTTCGATTTGTGTACTGTTGTGAAAGTTGTCCATGCTAACACGAGCTAGTAGTTGGGTAGAATGTGTAACTTTATCCAATGTTTCATGGAAAGTATTCCAAAATTAATCCCTGTCGAGTAATTTGATTCAGTTAACGAGATGCCTTGCACAACTTGAATGCAATACCACATAAAAACAATCCATTGCATAAAACTTTCATTGTTCTTTCATTGTGGTTCGCTGCGCTTTTCAAGACATGATGAAATTTCAGACTGCCACACGAGAGATTTGCCAAATCGTATGGAAGAAAACGGGTGTTTACATGAATACAAATACTGAAGGAAACTTAATACTACAACATAAGTAAGATTCTAGTGAAAATAATAAGCACCATTTAGGCACACGAGAATGGAGAATGAAAGTTTGAAGCGGAGGAATTTACAGGATGTTTATACTTTTTACTTTTTAGGACGTGAAAGAAGCGACGAACTTAATTTAAAATTATATATGTATGAAAAACACAGGGACTGTTCTATAAATCCTGATATTTTGCTGTTGGTGCTGCTGCCTTTGCTGTTGTTGATGTGTACATACACCTTATTAAAAAAACTGCTTCAGTGTAAATCATTATAATGAATTGTAAATACAAGCCTACATGTATATAAGTAGGGTATCTGACAAGTTAATAGAATTAAAACAAGTACACAAGAAACGACTATTGTATCATACAGAGCTCTGTAAGTATAGTGTGATGCGAGATTGCATTACTAGAAAGGAAACAGAAAAACAGAACAACAACAACAACGACGACGTCGACAACAAGTCGACGACAAACATGACAATTATCTGTTTCAATAGTTTCTATGTCCATTCCATTTCGTTACAAAAAACATTCAAACGCTAGCAGCTTTCTAACAATACCTCTCCCCTTCAAATACGACTGTGAATGGCTGTAGAAGAGGTGGGGCCATAAAGGGAAAACATACAAGGGTGGGGCGAGAAAATTGCTTCATTTCGTTTTTGTTAGCTATGGAAGGACATCACGATGAAAGTCCATAGCAAAATGTTGAAACGTGATAGAAATCAATACGATTCTAGACCATGATCGCCATATCCTTTTCTTAACCCATGACCTTGAGATGTAAATATCGCATACAGGTCATAACCTGTGAACTTGTCATGGATTTGTATTGCTTCTCATCTCCATTTCTTTCGTTCGACGATTTTCTGTTGCAGTCGCTAAGCAGCAGCATGCATATTTAGGCCGGGATGCAAAGCCCCGAAAGTCGACTTCTTGTGACCACCGAGCGGCTGGTCCTCTTCATACCATTTGTCTTTTGACACGGGGGAGGGGCGGTGCTGCGGTGGTGCGATTTTTGTAATCATTCTAAAGTTTGTTGACGGGTCTCGAAGCCTCATAATGCCGTTTGTAAGAGAAACACCAGCGCAACGCGCCTCCAAAATGTAGAATTATGTACATCTACATTGTACATGTAATATTGGATATCTTTTTTTTTTTAATGCATATCCATCACGCGAGGTGATAATGGCGCAACAATATTACCCCAGCTCTATAGCCAGGCTACCGGATTCGGCTCTCACAGCATTCACGGAATCCCTTCAACCCGGTACCCATTTGACACACCTGGGTGACGAGTGGCAAATGTAGATTAATGTCTTACCCAAAGGACACTATGAATTCAATCCTGCTACAAGCAAAAAGTTCTTACGGAATCGCATTTGGTATTGTTTGGAAGAAAATAAATGTTCATTTGAATTAAATTGATTTGAATAGAATTTGTAAATTTCCATTTCGTTCATTTCGGGTTATTGAACCCTCATTAGGTCGAAAATGAAAGCAATGACGTCATGCATATCTGGTAAAATTTCTTTTGGGAATTCAGCTGATCTAGGTTAACGTTGAATGATGAAGTAATGAAGCTAAATTGATATACTTTTACTTCATTATTCAGATTTGTTACAATTCTGTCTCCAGAGTACAAACATATGTTTTCTACATGTTTCCTTGTCTTCAAGGAATGGCTTCCAAATAAGCGCAACCTCGAAAATCAACCCTAATGTCATGAACCAAATTTAAGGATCAAAAGTCATACACATTTTATAGCAATACAGTACTTCTCTGATTATGGGTCTACATGTACATTCATTCAAAGCGCACGTATTTTGTCGCCATTTTCATTTCACTCAATGCAGTAACGGTATAGAGGAAATATCAAATAGTACGATGCATTTAACGGGTCATAGGGTTATACCACATGAATACAGGAATAAGTAAAACATATGACCAAAGCCAGAAAATGTCTTAATGTCATTACCATTAGCCGCAATGATGTTTAATAGTAATACATAGACAATGTTGAATATATCAAGGGTGGAAGTGGTTGAATTTTATTTTACACTTTACTTGGAAAAACGGGGTGAAAATTCGAATGTCCATCGCTTAGTGTCATTAGTGAATGTGGTAGACGATTTTATTTTCCCCTTTCGTTTTCCATCCGGTATGGATAGACGCATGTATAGACAGTATGTTGAGGATAGACTCACATTTTTTTAGATATTTGTATTTCTCGTCTAATTATTTTGTTGATGACATGTTTTAATGTAGATAATAGTGGAGCGTTTAGCCCATGATACTTTTATGAACAATAGCCCCATTCACATCATGATAATTACAGTGTGGTATATATTGGCATCGCGATATTAACATAATGATAATATTCACTATTGGCATCGCGATATTAACATCATGATTCTGCAAGAATACTGATAATATACTAGCATCTAAATATAATTGCGACAATCAAACAACAGTGTGATAAACAGTGTAGTTGGTCCTAAGTGTTTAATAGGTTTATGCCTTCAAAAGTAAAGGCGCCATCTCGCTTCAACTCTTTTTTTTAAATTACAAATTTGAAGAATCTTTGCTCTTAAAAAGCTCTCATAGGCCTACTTTAAATATGAGTAGAATTAGTATGTTTGTGTAGTCCGAAGTAGCCATAAACCATTTACTTTGTATGAGTTTAAAAAATATCTCACTTTCACAACTTCATCGGGTGAGCCTTTAAATGAACCACTCTGTATTTCTACACAACATTAGTTAGAGCTCCGTTGTTTTTCCCAGGTTCTTTTTTAACTCTCTCCTATTTTTTTCACTAGATAAGAGGAAGACAAAAAAGCATCCATAACAAGATTTGCTTATAAGCGGCTAAATTGGGCGTTAAATTAGAGCACAAAAATATTATGATGAATAAGTATTGAAAATTATTTCCCACTTCATCTTTGACATTTGTGCATAATATTGATTTGATTCATAGCGAGTGCATGCGAGAGATAACATCAGATCGAGAGATAGACATATCGATGCGGAGGTGAGGGAGAAGAGAGAGAGAGAGAGAGAGGGAGAGTGGGGGAAAGAGGCAGGCAGCATTTTATCACGTAACATAGACAATAAAATAATTAATTGGAGATGTTACTCCAAAAAAAGACTTAAAAAGGCTTATAACAATTGAGGCTTAAAAAAAAAAAATCCCATTCATCATAAAAAAAGGTAGGCAGACCTAGAAAAAGATGTTCGTATAATAATAATAGTCGTATATTAACCTGTTTGTTATTGCAATTAAGTTATAGGCCTATTGAATCTTAAACCAGTAAGCGTGGAGGTAGATATGTGTTTTAGCTTATGATTCATGTAATTATTAGGTTAAACTACAAGTAAATCTAGGTTAACTCCTTCAAACATGTTCCAAGAATTACCAGAGTCCCACCAGGCTATAATCTAATTGATGTTCTTAAAGGGAGATGGTAGTCAGTTTCCATGTGCACAAGGTCACATACAAGGGTAACAACAATATCGACAACAACTACAAAAACAAATACACCAAACAACAACAACAACATACTGGACTCATCATATCCCTATTCTCTTGCCTGTAATATTTTCTGCTCTCTACCCCCTCTCCTCCCCTACCATCTGCCAGTATATCTTTTTTTCTGCTACCCCTCCCTCTTCCCTCTCTCTCCTGTTTAAGTTTCAAATATTTCCTTCTCGCTCTCTACAGCGCACCCTCTCTCCACTTATATTTCCCTTTCCTTACCCTCTTCTCGGCTACAGTATGTTTTAGCCGAGCATTTTTGGCGAATAGAGAGATCAAATCTTGCTGTTTGACTTGAAAACAAGTAACAAGTTATCTCAAGGGAAAAGTGAGTCAGATTAATGAGAAACCCGAAGGGGGCTCGTAATGTCATTTTCAATGAAGACAACACGCAAAGTGGGACACCATATTAAAGGTAGTTTGTTTGTTCATTCCGTAAGTACTGTTTTGAAAGTTCTATGCCTCGGAACTGAAATAAGGAAATTAGTCAAATTATGGAACTTCGTCGTCCTTCTTCATCATCATTATGTATTGCCTTTGTTGCCATTGCAGGCAACAACAACAACAACAATAATGATAATAAATAGTCTCATTATTTTGTATAGCGCTTCATGCTACGTTTATAAGCGCTTTACATTGTAATTATTATTATTGCCCAGTCATTGGATTCAATTGCTAATTACACGATAGAAGATAAAACGAAACTACTTTCGTTACGTATCAGTTCTAGATAACGACACGTGAAGTAATGGCATTTCACCGCTTTTCCATGACAAAATTGACAATTTTTACCCTCAATAAATAGTAGTTAGAATATTCGGGGAAAGAACGAGACACATCATCAATCGTCAAGATTAGCGAAAGGCCAAAGAAGGACAAAGACAACGGAACGACATTGCACAAAAATGACTAACACTTCTAAGGGGGAGAAGGGGGGGGGGGTAAAGAAACTGATAGATCATTGAACTGGGTAAGGTAACAATAATTCCTTGGCCTGGGCTTTTCCTTGTGATTCACCGCACTTTCCAGCCATCCTAGAAAGGTTATATTGATGAAAACTCGCCAGTCTATCGGGGGGGGGGGGGGGGGTGGCTCTCAATGAGAGTTTTGAAATTACCAATGCACGCAATAGGAAAATCATATTTAAGCAGCTAAGATGTTGACTAGATTTTCAATCATGTTTTCGTATAAATTACTTGAGAAAGAAATTGAATTGCTATAAGGCCTATAAAGGCAATTGTTTGCACTCCAGCTTTGCTCTCTCGCATACATTACACATATACAAAGGCTGAAAGTGGGCGCGTCCTCGTATACGCCTTCGATACCCAGGATCTAAAATCACGTTATAAAGTGACAGTCATGCACGTCAAGAAATTCCTTTATCAATAACATGTTCAGCCTTCAAAATACTTTGTTCCAAAAAGTTCGTTTATCTCTTCTTCTACTCTACTTCTTTCGATATATCTTTTTTTCAACTTTTAGGAATCAATATAGGCCTATTCATAGTAGTCCTGCACTTTTTACAGTTAAACGCGTAGTTATTATGATTTGGAAAGGGAGACCATCAGCTGAAGAAAAAGTTCTCAAAAATATCTTGCTGATCAAGGATGATGATTTATCTAATTTGATACGAACAATGCGACTGCATCGGATGCGTGATTAGATGGAGTGTAACTACATGATGTGGCAAATACCCGGGAGTTCCCCCTTTACGGAAACAGCGCCCCCTTCTCGGTGAGCCCCCTTCAAATGCTCGGACACTTATGTCTTCATCAATATTTCAAACTGTTTGTTAACTTTGTTTACAAATATAGAAAGGAAGGTGAGGCTCATTTTGATCAAGTGCCAACGTTTCCCAAGTCGAAGCAGCGAAGTGACAGGTGAAAAAAATAAAGTAATAATTTTCTGTTGAAAATCGGCCTGCCAAATATCAATCATCCGGGTACAGTTTTCATAGATTTTGAAACAGCTATTTCATCGAAAAACAACTATTTCGTTGAGACAACTATTTCATCGACAAACCAGGTAATCATCGAGAAACGACTAGTTAGTATTTAATCGTGAAACAGCTGTTTCATATACTGAGAAACAACTTTTGATTCCATTGACTACTTCATTGAAAAACAGCCATTTCAGTGAGAATTATTAGTCATAAAGGCTATCAATAAAGTATAATCTAGGAGGTAGAAGGAGACTCCTCCTATACTCCCACCCCCCACCCCCCCCCCCCCCCCCAATGCTGTAAACCCGGAAGTACATGCATAACAAGTTGTTGTGATATTTTCCCCCGGGTTCTTCATCTACGAAGGGGGGGGGGGGCGTCCTCATCATAATTATGCATGCTAAATTGGCTACTGGGCTATCGCTGCTGCGGACTTGACTATTGCCTTGTCATTCTGTAGGTCCTGGAAGTAAATTATCCTCTCCATCTATTAGAGTCCAAGATGTCAAAACCAACATAATCACAACTGACGCAATCATGTAAATTCAAGGATCGCTCCCACATGATGTAGGCGTTCCCTTACCTAAATTACCTCTAGTCAATCACGAGGCGAGGGTACAGGGCATCCCAAGACAATATTCGACCGTGAATTCTAACTCCGCTTACGTCCGCAAAATTAATTCTGTAACAAATTGTCAAACCACGGACTTTTTATCTTAATTCCATGGTCAAACAGTTCTGAATATGTTGTCAAACACTTTTACATGATGAGCAAAGTTTAGAAAACTTTGTTGCTCGCACTGTAAGAGTCCATGGATATAGGTCCTACTTCACGATTCCTTGAAAAGAGTGAACTACACGCATGCCTGTTAATTTGGCGGCAAACAAATTAAACAAGTGCTATGAATCCTCGCCATCATTTTTGTGGGAGAAATAGACAGCTTGTGTTACGTGATTGGCTTATAGTTATACCAGGGAGTAGCGTTACGTTCATCATCTCCCCCATGCACTGGGCCCACTTGTCACAAATTACTATAGTTTCTGAGCCAACTAAATTAGTATTACTTTGGCTTGTTTTGAGAATGCGATTGGTTGCTTACTTTTACATGCATACATGCTTCCTATATGAGTCGGGTACCTTTAAATAAAAAACCGTCAACTCAAACCACCAAACCATCAACTCTTGGTTTGAAAATGTTGGGGGTACTCATGCAATCGGCCGATTACTGGCACATCCACACGTCGTGTACTTTGCGACCCCCCCCCCCTCCCCCCGCACCCACGCGCACACACACGCACATCCCACCCGGACCTAAATGCGGAAGGACATTGCTTTTTCCACATCACACCATGGACCTCTATGTAACTGTAAGCTCCCTCAAAATATACTTCGCTCAAGTTGGCTCTGGTCTGGTGTGGTTTAGCATAGACGATATGTATAATGGGTTTAGTGACGACCATAATTACCTTCATGGCTAACTCCCACCACAATTTTATCCGTTTGGAACCAGGAGGGCGTTTTCTATGCGTAAAATGTGATGAGTTAACGTCCTTCTCGCTCTAGAAAGACGATTTGCCGTATGCCTGCACGGGTGTACACATTTAACGAGTAAATGAGACATTTACGTCACTACACTTTCAAGAGGATGTACCCCCTTGAAGCAACCGTGGACCTAGGTCCATGATGCAAATGACGACAAATTTAGATAATTTAAAAAGCAAATTAATTACGGGCGCATGCACTTCAAGGCAAGAGAAGATAGGTAACTGAATTTGTATAATTTCTTGCTGACAGCACAACATTCTGAAATTGAATCTCAAGGTCCTATCTGCATTCTTATTTTAGCTTTCTTGCCCTTTTATAACCTGGTCGTAAACGAGGGACTAAAAATACCTTGCTGAAATTGGAAGGGCATCCGGGGCACTGATTAAAGGTAGAGTGTAGAGTTTTTCGATGGTAAATGGACCTGAATGACGATGGGCATTGGATTACAGTTATGAGGAATAGTAAAGAATCAATCATGTAATTGGGTTGTTCTGGGAAAAGATAAACCCGATGTATTCCACTTTGGCCTAAACTGACAAGCAAAACAGGTAAAGCAAATACAGAACAAGAGTACATGTATTATATCTTACACAGAAGCGATCCTCCTCTGTCATCGTTCATAAATTTATCTTCGTAATATCACGTAGCTTCGAGGAAGATCGCACAGACTTTCGAAATACATAAATTACACAACCTAAGATGACTTCAATGGCCAAGATTGTAACTAATGCTGTGCGAACATTACAACGACATATGACATAATGTTCAATTGTTCACTGAATTTCTATGTTATAGGCAATATTAACCATGGCATAGGTATTGATTTAAGCATTGAATGTGTACATGTATAATGTTCCCCATCTCAGACCTGTTGTCTTTTAGTAATTATAGGGCCTACTTCATTGGAATCTATGCAAAACTTCGTCGTCATATTTCAAAAAGTTCCCAAAATACTTTTGAAACCAACTTTCTTAACTTCCGTTGAAAGGTCGTCAACCACGATCTGCATAACAATATATCATCACCTGTTTCGTGTCCTTGCGAAGTTTGTAACATTTTGGAATGTTAAAACCCCCA
Organism: Strongylocentrotus droebachiensis; assembly: GCA_035222895.1. Classification (NCBI taxonomy): domain Eukaryota; kingdom Metazoa; phylum Echinodermata; class Echinoidea; order Camarodonta; family Strongylocentrotidae; genus Strongylocentrotus; species Strongylocentrotus droebachiensis. The sequence continues at coordinate 134,048 of JAVYIG010002689.1, read as the reverse complement.
GCAATTAAACGTAAAATCCTTCAAACACCGCTGGTATAGCTTGTTGGCGGGTTGGTGGGTACAGGATACTTTACAATGGACGTCTAATAAAGATTTTAGGTAATAGGACTATAGTTCTAAGCCCTGTCTTATGCGGTTGATCTGAATCAATCGCAAGTTAGCAGTCTCCTAGTTTTAGTACGATCGATATCGATCGCAACTCTTTAAAAGACGGGGCCCTACACTAGCCATTGCACCATAACCATTTCCACTTTCTATTGACTACAAAAATCTCTAACAAGTTTTAAAAACCCCATACTACTTTTTAGATCAGCATTATCCGTCTCATTTTGAAGGCAGCGAGTAGATTTCCTAAAGACAAAATTTCCATACGCAGATGAAATATAAATTTCTTAGGTCAATTTGTTGATATGCAATGTGATAATTGTTGTTGATTATGTTATATTTTTGTTACATTGACCAAACAGAATAATGACAAGTATGTTGTGTATACTTGGTGACTATCTAAAGACTTTCGAGAACTGAAAACAGTTGAAAGAAAATGAAATATCAAAACTAATAATAATACAAAAAATAATATCATGAATTCTACAAAGATGTTTCTGAAACTGGTTTGGTTTAATTTAATTAAGTCCTAATTCATTAATCATGCAGCCTCTGTGGAGCGACCACTATGAAATCTTACTTCTAAATGGAAAAACGAAGATCTTCAGAAAGTGAGTTTTGAGTTAAAAACAAGGTCTGTGCCATGAAGAAACGTCAAGTGCTCCCTGACCTCATGACCACCCCTTCATGAAATCTCATCTTCAAAACTCCTCCATAAAATGCTCGATGTCCCCCAATGGTTACTTCATCTAGCTCCAACTAAACGAACAGCAAATCTCTCATCCCCTACCAACAGGTGTACACAAGTACAGGCAAACAACTCACTCTTATAATGGACCTATACGAGGTCCTCAGATCTACAGGGGAATCTCAATCTACAGTACATGTAATAGAAAAAAGAAGATGATTTTATGGAGGAGAAGTCTGTTGGGGTGGTTTTGGGTCGTACAGACAAAATAAATCTAACTTTCGAGGGTTAAATTTATCCTTGGGGGAAATGAGAACTTTTTCCTTGAGCGCATTTCATTGCACTGATTTATCATTAACGGACTGGTCCTCGATTCACGTTTACGTAATATAAGTGCTTAACGATTCATTGAACTATACCACAATTTATTTATTGGAAAACTCAGCGCAATAGTCCAAAACCAACAAGATTACCACATGAATGGGTAAAACTAAAAATAAATATAGGGTAGACGGGTAGCCAAATTGCACACTGGTACCCCTTCTCCCAGCTCCCAGAGACCATTGCGGTTGTATAGCTGAGAGCACAACTCTGCCCCATCCTTTGTATGCTTTGGAGATTCCACCAGTTCTGTTAATCCCTCTAACACAACTTGTTTGTTCAGGGGGACCCAATCTAAATGTTGGTTCGCTTTTACAAAAAACTTAATGTTTGACGGGCTTCCCTGGAAAAAGGCTTCGGCTCGGTATGTTTGCCGAACGAATATCGTGAAGGGGGCAAAAACCTCTTTTACAAATACACATAAGGCTCTCCTGTGCTGGAGATGAAAGAGAGGTAGATCTAGACTTTAGCTTTGGGATAAAAGGACTCGTTTTTATCACAATAAAGCATTACGTGAGCATATTACAGTGGAACAGAAAACGAATTCTACCACCGGCTAGTCTTTTTTTTATGGAGAAACTTCAGAAAGGGAAGACATTGTAGATCAGATCGCTTCGAGATGTTGCATAGTGATAGATTTCTTTGAAATGTGGTGATTGAAAAGAAAGAGGGAGAAAAGAATTTAATGCGTATTTCATGACACCAAAGTGATGAAAGCGTCGCAATAAGTTGCAGTTTACTCAATATAATCATGAAAATTAACCTGCTTTCAAATTGAAACATACTAGGCCTACATGTAAATGCTCATCTTCACGAGTAAAAATGTAATATAATTTAATATAATATAATATAATCAAAATTAAGAGAAAACGTCAGTTCTAACGAATCAAACCAAAGATACACATGAGCTGAGAGGAGTTTTATGCCTCAAATGCTGCAAAAGTGGAAAAGTATTCCGACAAACACAATAATACTAAATAAAATAAACTAAAGAAACTAACATTAAAAAAATGATTACTTAGATAAATTGAAATCGGAAGAACAGAAATAGTTATGAAACTATTTCAAACAACACATTTAGAAAACGATCGTTGTAGGCGAGGCTATATGCTGCATGCTGTAAGACACGAGTGGAAAAAACAAAGTTCGACATAAACACAAATAGGAAATTGGTTTACCAATACCAAGGTTTCTATTAGAGATTCATATAAACTGTCATGCAGAATGTGTCATTCAGATTGGTAGCGTGAAGCGTGTCTGTGAAAGTAATCACGAAAAGAGAACACGCAGGGCTTCATTGAGTCCAGTCAGAATGGAATCTAGATAACAAACAATTTACAAGGCCTCCTGCAGACGAAACGGAAGAATGCTCTGGTTGCGTTTTCCTGCACCCATCCAGCTTTCATCGACTCTTCGGTTTATGGCTTACATATGTATGGATAAAGAAGCCATGTTAAAACACATTGTCATGTGGAAAACTGGAAATCAAAACAAACATTCTTTGTCTACTTCTCTCACATTGCGATGCTACTCTTTATATACCTCTTCATTCATGCTTCACCCATGCCTGCATGGCTTCCCCAACCAAGGCCCGCATGGCTTCTCAGCTCCGAGGGATTTCCTGAACTTTTCTGTTAACTTACTAATTACTTCATCTCTTCAAACTCGACTGCATAAAGTATTAAACAAAGATAATGATTACAATGCATCTTGCCTAAGTTGCTTGGACCGGAGAGTTGAGCTACCTATACTGCTAGATTAGTGAAAATAGTTTACCTATCATACCAGCCTGTGCAAAGTTTTCAGGGCTGAAATTGTAACTTTAAAATTTAAGGCTTAATTCGACTTTTATGCACGATTGAATTCTTCATAAATCCAAGCAAAATATCAGTTTACAAATACAAGTAGATACATTCAAACAAACCTTTTATTCCTGGAGGTTGAACCTATCTCCGAGCTCCGAGCACTCGCCTGGTAATACAGGATTTTCCTCCCCTTCTTCTCCAATAAAATGGTATAAAGTGGTATACCTCAATTTGATGGAGAAACGCCGAAACTGGAGAAGAAATCAGTCACTTTCTATCAAAATAGAGTCTTGAGTAGTTATCCCTTAAATGCAATTAGACCTTGAATCTTTCAGAAGTATTTCCACTCGATGCCTCAATTAATGTGGAGTAAACTTCTCCGCTATTCTGCGAGATGCAGAAAAATCGAAGAAGAACGAATCTCTTTCTGTAGCTAACTCAAATATCCAATCGTTACCACAGCAATGCATAGACTCCTCGCCGTGTTCCAGGCATGATGCGGTATGAAACACATACAGGATCGCGGAGGTAACAATGCACCCCTGTGCGTGCTCTCGCGGGGAGCACTCCTAAAGCGAACGCACACTCTCTTTTGGGGGGAATGATTACCCCAACTTACGCAGGAATTCTAGGCGATCCCTCGGGAGAAGCAAACTTTGGGTGGAGTGGGGGTATTTTTGAAGGGAGCAACTACAGTATACATTGTGCCGAATTTTGAGTTCAGTTATGCAGTGGAGCCTTGAGGAAAATTCCAACATGAATACATGGATAAATCAACTTAATGTGTTTTCTCCTGAAACAATATTATGTGAAAAGTATACTCTTCATGATCTCATTTTCGATGGCACAATATTTCAAATGAAACCATGCATTTCCTGGATCCTGTGATACAAATGCCGGTTTATTATATAGTACTATTATGGCTGTTTATGTGCATTTAGTGAACGGACATGTTATGTTGCGAAATTCTTGTATCGATATATTCCTAGTATATTTGTTTGGGCGTTGAAACATGTCTTCTCCTTAATCATGTAAATTTCCTTCGTTTTGTGCGTATAAAAGTTAACACACATGTTTACTTTGCAAAGACAATTTTCGGTCCCGTGGATAAGACCAATCAAATTAAACAAATACAATAGGTTTACAATATCGAGAAAGGGAATCTTTTGAAACATCTCGGTAAAGTTATGCGACAGATAGTATTTCATCTGATTCTGTAATCTGGTGCAGATTGTGCGCATCAATGCACGAATTGTATACTATTAGTAATGAAAAACTTTCGCATCTAAAGAAGCAAAAGAAGTACTAAAATATTATTTTCAACAATCATCTTGTGTCATAAGCCCTTGGCGTGCAGAATGTGTTTTCGGACCCCAGGAACAGAAGCTGTTGGTTTACAAATAAGAAATACAATGGAATCACTATCAAGTCTTTCTTATTGCAAAGGTGATATCCTTGTAATATGGTTTGCGCATATTTAAATTTATCTTTATCGGGGGGGGGGGCGATGGCGGATCCAGCCCCACGCCACCTCATTTTACCTTTAAAAAAAGCTAAGAAAAATTCGCATAAATGTTCAGTTTATGCCTGAGAATGTACCATAGAGCAGTTCAACATTTTCCGGAGCCCTTTAACCTGTAAAGGCTTCGCGCTCGCAATTTCGTACATTTCAATCTCCCCCCCCCCCCCCCTCCCTCGGAAAATCCTAGATCCGCCTCCTGGTAATAGTATTCTGTGAAAAAGAGAGGGTATGATGCCTAACAAATCTCCGACAAGCAGAACGTTTCTCTCTCTCACTCTCTCTCTCTCTCTCTCTCTCTCTCTTGAAAAAATCTGTTTAAAACGGGCACGGGTCATTTGTGCCCCTAAAAATTGTGACATAGAAATTGAACAGTTTCATTTAATCGCTTCAATATGACCATTACCTTTAATGGGGGAAGAACATTCAACTTGAAGATGAGCGGATGATGGAGGGGGTTGCTAGAGAGCCAGAGCTGAGCGAACAGCACGATATTCCTGAAAGACGAGAGGAACTGCACGATGATTCATGAAAGCCACCCTCTGAAAAACCCTTCCTTTCTCGTCATGGTCATGGTTTGTCACTGATAGATATGACATTAAGGTGACAAACGCAAAATTAACTTCTAGTTTTCTCGTCCCTCCTCATCTGATTGTTACTAGATGTAGACTAATAATTGTTATGAAATAGAATATATAAAAGAATCTCAGAGCATCTAGAGAATGGAGTTAACAGAAATCATTAATAAAATGCACCTTCAGCTTGTTTTAAGACTTCGTATAGTGAATGTACAAGTTAGACAGGAAAAATATCAAACAACATGGACCCCCTAATCACTTTTGAAGAAAAAAATCCGGACGAGACACTTGGAATAATTGTTATTTGGCACACGCTCTACCGGCTTATGGCATATATTGTTGATTGCTGGAGCATTTTCTGAATGTGAAAAACTTTTCTTTCCTGTTTAATGTCACGCGAAATGCAAATAGGAAACAGTTTTTTATCATTCGTTATTGTTTTTGATTGAGGAAACATCAAAATGTCTGCCGGTACTCATAACAAAATGTGAACGAACTATAAAAGAAGAGATAATGATGAGAGCTATTAACCCTATAGAGACATGTTTCTCTAGTCTGCACCGGGTTTTTTAGATAGGGCGCGCTTCCTGTCAATCTTAACGACCTCACCTGGGATATTTATACAGCAAATTTTATCAAGTTGGATTCATGAATGAACTAGCTTTCACTTTCCTATATAATACAAGGAAATGAAACCAAATAGAGGCTTAAATATGTGTCCCTTTTGCAGCCAACATCAAATTCTGTAGATATGAATATATCATGTATGTCCTATCGGTAAAAATTAAACGTTAGCAGTGTCCCTAGTATTCAAATTATGCAAGGAAACCCGTTTACTTTCTAAACTTCCCTGTCAGACACTATTGGGTGACTGACTGACATCTTGTTTTCTTTGGTAATAACATACATACAATGAGGTGTAACCATGGTAACAGGTACATGAGCATTTGTCTATATCAATAACCCACTACCTGTAATGGCCAAAATTAAACTTATTAAATCTTTGTGCAGCACAAAACGTACGACTATTCGGTACAAGGGTCTGTAAATCAGACTATTACCTAAGTGATTGCAATCACTTATGTCATTTCTAAAACTATTGGTCGTTATTTACCCACAAAAAGCCATTTTCAAACCCTTTCGTTTTAATGAAGTTCTAAATAAGTATTGCCTTTCAAATGCCGTTGAAATTTAGCCTTTCCATTTTTGACCTGCAAATAGGACATAGTCCCTTTGAGGAAATGGAACCAAATATAGCCTAAAGCCCCACTGCACTACGTATAGCTACTTGCGCCCTCTATACAGCCAACAATGCCTAAGCGGTACCCGTTGATCCCCCAAGATGCCCATTTTTTTATGTTAATTGAGAGCTGATTTGATGAGATAACCACCTGTCAGTGACCTTACAGGGAGGTCTAATCCCTCCTGGCCAAACTAGTGCAGAGTGGTTTAAAAAAAAAAAAAAAACGTTTTGCTAATCAAAAGCGAAATAAGAGAATTTGATTACATTGTCTTTTCGGTGTTTGATGATAATAATGACATAATAATGAACCAAAATAATAGATTTACTAGTATACGCGTTCCAGATTCTATTCATGCCATTAAAATAGAACGTGAAAGAACATCTTCCTCTAGCATGTGTTTCATATTAATTCAGTCAATGCTTCTTGAGACAGCGTTTCCATGAAAATACGAAAATAGTTAGACATGTTGAAAGGGGGCACGGGGAGGGATACCACAATTCGCTCACTTTTGTTTTGTTTTTAGATTGCTTAACGAAAATCCTTTAAAGCCTCAATAATCTTATAAACTTATTTAATATATAGGGAAGGTATTAACTCTTATATTTTGCAAGTAAATCAGTAAAGAGAACATAGCCGTGTCTAGTGGTGTTTACATGACCCAGTAAAGTACCTGCTGTTTTCTATTTTTGTTTTATCATGACGATTTTGTTTTCAATGCCCCGCTAGACTATTAACACGCTGGGTGCGTCCTGTTTATACGCGATATAGAGTAATACCTGCCAAAAAAGCAAATTATTAACCTAGATTTTGTTGTTAATCGGATCAATTTGTCTGCAACATTTCCCTAACGACAGGGCGGAGTATATTGCCTCATTGAATTAATCACTTTCCTTCTTATTTAATCTTGAATTGGTTCAGGTGAGCCAATATTTGTAATCTTAGGTTGAGAAGCTGATTTAGGGAAATGTTATCAATAGTAGAGGTGTGGTGAGCTACATATCCTGACTGCGATATTCGGTCAATTGGTTTAATGATAAAGTGTCGATGAGATCGGTGTATTGAGCGCTATATTAAACAAACGGATTATTATTATTATTATTATTGAAAGGGGATAATATATAAGTACATTGTTCATGATTTAGTGATACATCGACTTTGTTTTTGTTAGAGCTTTTGATGAAAACATGAAATATAACAGACTTCATAATAATATAACAAAAATGAGGCCTGACATTAAAGGGATAGTTTAGTTTTGTTGCGGAGGGCGCTACACAGAATATTCTTTTGTGAGATAATGAAAAACTGAGTGTCAAATTTGCAGAAAAAAACTTAAATTACAAAATCATCTTTGTGTGTTCAAAATCGGTAAAGAGACGGCTAAAATACCCATAAATATAACCATTTCTAATATTTGTGGGGCCCCACAAATATTCAATAATTTCGAACCATCCGTTGAAAAAACGAGTTAGCGCCTTATACGTTTTATTTCAGCCAATCCCAATGTTGGCTTTTTGTTGGCTTTTTCGTGTTGATTGTAATACGTACAACCAGCTAGCCCGTGTATTGTTAATATTAATTAATTAATTAACGGTCACCGTATTATTCTTAAGTGGGGCTGAAAAGGTATGAATGCATTTAATCTAAATTTCACATATTTTGGGGTCTAAAATTCCCTCCATAGCATATTTAGGTCCTAAAAGTCACTAGAAATGTCATAAATAAGAATAAGTGCAATAACCATGCACTTTGAAGGCATTTGCGGTCTTAAACGAGCACTCAACTATCCCTTTAAGAGTACACAAACGATTAAAAACACAATTAAACCCGCTTTAAGCGACCACATCTGTCTCAGGCGGAGACGCACGGAAACCTGCGGATATTCTATTTACTTGGAAATGCTATGTCGGTATACTCCTAAATAACAATCGAAAATATCAAATACACTAAAAGCTTTTAGAGAGATTGTGTAACTGCTCCTAATTCGGAAACAGGAAATGAGATAACTGTCTCCAACGGAAAATCCTTATCGTACCTATAACCACCAGATCCTCCCTATAGCCATGCCCTTTTCACATCACATCTAAAATGTATGTCATTTAACTTATTTTTTTTTTTCTTGTCCTCTTACCGAGGTGTTTTATTTCACATATTTCACATTTCATATATATTTACATCATTTTACATTTTAACATAATAAAAAAAGACAAAGCATTTAAATAAATAGTTATAACCTTAACATTTCTTGAAAAATTTCTTTGTGTTTCGTTAATAGAAAACTTTGTTTATTTGCTATGTAATATCGTAGTTTTAATTTGAAATTAATAAACAGACTTTTACTATTGTACTCTTTTCCATCACACCGAAGTTTAATATACATTATGTATATTATGTATTGTCCTAAAATTAACAAGAAGTTTATCACAAAATTTCCCTTTTTTTCAATAAAATAACCTATTACTAAAGCTTTTTCATTAATTTTTATTTGTTCATGAAAGTAATTATAATATAAGTTTTCAATAATTTTCCAAAAAACTCTAACCTTGTTACATTTTAACAAAACATGAAAAGTATTTTCTGTTTCTTGACATATATCACACTGGTCATTTTCCATTATACGCCATCTGCATAAATTTAGTTTTGAAGGAAATATGTTATGCAATATTTTAAAATTAACTTGCTTTATCATATTATTTCCTATTTGTTGAAATTTAAAATTGAATACATTCTGCCATTTAAAAGAAACCGGTAAGTTCAAGTAATATTCCCAGTAACGTGTAACATTTGGTTTTTGAAGTTTTTGTTTCAGGAGGGATAAATAATAATGTTTCGTCTTGAAACTAGATATATCAACAAAATCTCCTGTAGCTACCTCAATTAGATTTGAATCGTTTTGCTTACTAATTAATTCAACATTCTGTCGAGCGTATAATTTATTCAACCAATCGCATGGGAAACATTTCTTCAATTTTGCATATTCGAACTCAAATAATAATTGATGAATACCAACTTTTCTATTTAACATAAACGAGTTTTTCCAAATACCATTTGATATTACGTGTTTTACTTTAGAAATTCCAGCTACGTACCACTTTGAAAACGATAATGTAGAATTCTTGAATCTAATATGGCTGTTTTTCCATAATATCTCCTCTTCTATTTCTGTTACATCAACTAAACCTCGATATTTAAAATCTGACCATGCAACAAGAAGATTTTGATAAAACTCTGATAGTCCTTTTTGTATACACATCATTTTCATATCTTTCTTATTCAAGTTATATCGTAAAATATCTGGAAAAAATCCAATCCTGTCAATCCAATATCTGAATAATGATTTCCATTTACAAGTTTGTTCATCCAATAATTTGCTAATCCAAGATAAATATAAAGAATTTATTTTCGATTCAATGTCTACCATATCAAGACCACCATCTAACTGTTTATTTAATACAGACATTTCTTTTCACTCTTTCTCTTTTTGAACTCCAAAGAAAAGCATATATACTTTTATTCAATGATTTAATAACAAAAATAGGAGCAGATACTACCGTTGCCGTATAGACAATTTGTGAAATGATTAAGGATTTAATAACAACCACTTTACCATAAAACGTTAATATTCTCTGTTTCCAGTCTTTCAATATATTTTGGATTTTTTCGATTTTGTCATCCCAAATTAAACGTTCATTTTCCCTTTTATTTTTCCCGACATATATTCCCAAATATTTTATTGGTTGTTCAGTACTTTCCCCACATTCTCCATTCGCATAATCTGTATTGATCTTCATTATTTTAGTCTTATCCCAATTTACTTGAGGACCTGCCACTGCTCCAAAGTTTCTGACCTCTTCCATAACCGTATTTAATGATTTTGAACTATTTACAAAAACGGTTGTGTCATCTGCGAATTGAGACACTTTTAATTCCGACAATACAGTACCTAATAAAACAATTCCTTTTATTTCTTTGTTTTGTCTGATCTTACATGCTAGAAATTCGGCTACAATAACGAAAAGTAAAGAAGACAATGGGCATCCCTGTCTTACCCCTTGCTCAATAGAGAAAGAATTTGACATCCATCCGTAATTCATCACCTTTCCCTTTGCATTACTATACAAAGTTTGAACCCATTTGATAAAACCTTCCTTAAATTGAAATTTCTTTAAAGCGCGTTGTAAAAATAAGTGGCTAACATTATCGTATGCTTTTTTGAAATCTAGAAACATAATAATACAAGGCAAACTCTTATCTAAACAATAATCAATAACATCCTGAGTCAGTCTGACATTTTCTGTTGCTGACCTTTTTTTAATAAAGCCGGTTTGATCTGTTGAAATGATACCACCTATAACATTTTGTAATCGTTTTGATAAAACTTGTGCACATAATTTATAGTCTACGTTTAGGAGGGATATAGGTCTCCAATTATCTAGAATTCTTTTATTTCCCTTTTTAAACAACAATGTTAAAACAGCTTGCCTTTGACTTGGTGACAAACACTGTTTACCATACCCGTAGTTCAAACAATCTATTATTAAATATTTTACCTCCGACCAAAAACATTTGTAGAACTCTACACTCAAGCCGTCGCTTCCAGGTGCTTTGTTATTATGCATAGAAGACAGTGCTTCAGTACATTCCTTTTCCGTAAGGTCACCTTCACAGCTTAGTGCCTCATTTTCTTTTAAAGTTGTCAACTGAACATTACGAACAAAATTGTCAATATATTCTTCTTTTTTGGTATTACCTTTTATACTATACAAATCTTTGTAATAATTATAAATTTCGAATAATATCTTTTCTTGTTTAACAAATTTCTTTCCTGCCTTTTCTATACAATCAATTTCCTTTTTTATACCATTTCTTTTTTCAAGCTGCAAGAAATAACGGGTTGATTTTTCCCCTTCTTCTAACCATTTTCTCCTGGAACGGATGAAGGCTCCTTTACATTTTTCAATTAAAAAATTATCAACCTGATTTTGAACATCTTTTAACTCTTGCATATTTTCTTCAGTGGGGTTCCTATTTACTTCCTTTTGCAATGAATGGTATTTTTTTTCTAACTCTTCATAATTCACTCTTTTCTTTTTACTAATTTCTTTTGAATATTTCATTGAAAATTCTTTAATTTAACTTATGGTTTCTTTCATGATTTTCAATGTCGGTAGAGAGGAAAGGAAAAGGCCGTGCAATGATAACAAATTTAACAAGTCAATGTGGATCATGAGTACAATGATTTAAAATCAAATATACAAAGTTACACAAAGAGGTTACAAACAAAATTTGATAGATCATGTAACTGTCACATAAAATCACGTTTAAACCAACACACATTTAACTGTTTTTCTTTTCTTTTTTACATACATTACAAGAAGCATCTTGTGCGTTATCTTGAGATGAACTCCAGACTTTTGCTCCGACATAGCACCACATTAGACCCCATGTACTCACTGCGGAATTAACAACAGAAGAATGTTAAAGATATAAAAGTGGTATTTCAACTCTCGTCGATGTCAATCTTATATTCAAAGACAACACTATCGCGTTATTTAATAATACTAAGTTTTAGTAGACGCATAACCCATTGATCAAAAGTCCCTAAGCGCTTCCAAATACCTTAGGGAATTATTACCCTAGCTCTAGCTCAGGCAGCCGTTATCCGCGCACAATGTATTTCCAAGGAATAATCCTACCAGGTATACCCATTTGCTTCACCTGGGTAGAGTGTGGCACTTGAAGATTAACGTCTTGCCGAATTACGTTGCGTTGTTTCAGGCATTCGAACCCCATACCCTGTAGTTCACAGTCCGGAGACTTATTTACTGGAACACAGCACCCGTCTAAACAACACCTTTAAACACATTTTGAGGTAATACCATGTAATGAAGTGCTCCAGAAAGTCTTGCAGAATAAGTTACACCCAAACATTGGATCTCGATGGGGAGTTCCAACGATACTGTATGAAGATATTCTTTGTCAAATTAGCCTCATGAACAGTCCAATAAAACGGGGTCGTCCCGGCATTGACCACTATCATCAATCCCTCTCCCCTCCCTCCCTTCTTTTTTCTTCTCCCGTCCCCGCTCCCACCTCACCCCACCTCCGCCCTTCCTCATACTCCCCTCCCCTCTCCGATACCATCCTCCCTCCCTTTTTCCTCTCTTCCCCTGCCTCTCCCCTCTCCTCACACCCTCCTTCGAACTTGGCAACTGTCTTGCCTTTCTAAATTGATCAGGATATTAAGGAGAGCGAACGAGGGAGTAGCTTCAGCCAGGGATGTTCGATATTAGTATTATTGATGTTATATCGTTGCTTAAATATCCGAAAGTCTATATTTACCATATTAAATTATCTTTTTTGTCTATAAACATGATCATTCTTGTGCTTATCTTTATATTATACAAAAAAGGGAATCACAGGCAATACAAGTTGCGCTTAATCTCATCTCGATTTGAGATCAATATCAATACCGACTCTGTGCATAAAAGATAACAGATATAACTCTGCGATCTATAAGGACGTTTTACTGATTGTGCTAACATTAATATTAAATATTAAAAAAACCAATAAAATGTGCGTATTATCAATGATACAGCGCCTGTCTAATTTTAACCGCTCAAAATGCTTTACGGTGTACCAGTTGCAATTATATCTCTCTCTCTCTCTCTCTCTCTCCCTCTCTCTCTCTCTCTCTCTCTTTATTTCTCCCTAATATTTACTCTCTCTTTTCCCCTCTCTCTTTATTTCTCCCTAATATTTACTCTCTCTTTTCCCCTCTCTCCCACATGGCATGCAGGCTTCTATTTGTCGGTTAATTACTTGAATGCTTAAATTCACTTGCCGTTGTTATCGTATTAAAGGGTTGTTGAGGAAGCCAATATTTTCGGGCCTCTTTATTCAGGGGGAGGGCGGCGCTGAGAAAGGGATTGTTTTGCTATTTGCTTTGCTATTGTCGTATATTTCAGAAGTTGATGTATAGGAGGCGGAACCCTTGGGATATATCCGGGATACCCGCTATCCTTGTGCAAGGGTTATTGAGTCAACTTTTGTTTTATGGAAACCTTAAAGAGCAAAGTATATATTGTTTCGCTTTTTTCATTTTTTTTACAAACATGTTAGTTTCTGTCTGTAAAATATAGATTTTGATGGTGAAGAAGATTACGTTTCTTTGCTGTGCGATGAGGGCTGCACACTCTTAATGTCCCAAACATATTTACTTCCTGGTGTTTGTCGTATTACGGTCAGAACCTGGTACATCGTGATAAGCGTTGCTTTGGTCTTCTGTTCATAATTTGTTTTTAATTTAAACCCCCTGCAACGCTACAAACACAGCATGTATTTCTTCAAGAGTATGCACCAAAATGCAAATCGAAATGTATGAAATTTCCTGTTTTTAGGCACGCGGGTAGCCGTTTTTGTTTTAATAACAGGATATGGTATTGATCAATAACCTTTAAGTACAAAAATATATCTTGGTACTACAGATTAGAAGTAAAATGTTAACCATATGCCGGTCTATCATGTGGTCATGCACGGCCATGCTGAAGAACAGCCATTCGGCGAAGTATGCCACCGTGCTAAAATAAAATAAAATAAACAAGCAGATAAACATTGTCTTTCGAATTTAATATAGTTTTCTGGTGATCTTATGATTTTAGGTACTTGGAGACTGTATGAATAGTAAAACAAGTATAATACTCATATGATCAGGTGGTGTATCGATATGTATGTTAGGCAATCAAAAAATTTGAAAAAATGTTAACATTTAATTGTACTTTCATTTCGAAATTATCATAATAAATTGTGTATGTTTTACAATCAATACATGCAACCAATACATTCCAAAAATGTTAAACTTGAATTTTCATTCTGAAATTCTCGAAGATACACCATTTAAGTTACCAGTAACTAACACCCATCATGTACGCCTGCATTTTCACAAGGAAGACGTTTAGAGGATTTATATATATATATATATATATTAATCTATGTATCCTGGCGGGGGCTTTTCTATTTCCATTTTACTGCGTGTTCTTTTGCACTGAAAGATGTTTTTAATAAGAGAAAATTGGATTTAAACAAAAATCATTGAATACTTCCTGAATCTGATTTCTCTAGATATCCACTGTAGTCTCAAGAATGAGAGATTTTGACAAGTATTCTTGAGTTCGTGATTCTCAGGATTGTTGTTTTTCTCCCTTGTTTTAATTTGAATTTGCAAATTTCGTTAATGTTAAATGGCTAAGCTCACGCATACGCAAATGGTATGGTTCCAATCATATATCATCTTAAAGATGATTAATAAATGCTCATTTTAATATACAAAAGATAAGTTTATATCAACTGTTTACTTGAAAATCCTCGTTATAAGTAATGTCCACATTTTATTCCTGAGTGTATATTCCTGTAATGATACAGATACAGATAATATTGAACTTTGTAAGTAGATCAGTATTTTGACTTCATACAAATGTTTATTCAGGTGATCCTCAAAGTCCACTCGCCCTCTTAATCGAGGAAAGCTTGTGGATTAGAACTTCACTGATTTTTGCTCCTCACTCAGAGCTTATTCCTATTTGTTTAAGAAACATGTAATTATTTTATATAACAACATTTAATTCTCTGAATTCAATCAAAGTGATTTTAGAAAATATATACATTTATCTGATATCTATTCGAGTGGTCAATGCCACTATGTAGACAGGTTAAGGTTTTTAAAGTGAAAACGGAAAGGACCATTGAACAAACAATTATATGTTTATATAATATAGTTTCATGACATTGCGGCACAAAACCACATAATGCAACCAACAGATGGATATATATAGATAGGAGATGAAAGAAAAGGACAGCGAAGAGGACATTTAAATGAAAGGTCACATGGGATCATATGATGAGCAATGTTTAATTACTTGGACAAAGGACATTCTAGGGTATTACGAAATGTATAAGCTTTTCGTTATATTGATTGAATCATTTCAAAGATATTTAAAGGGCACGAAAAAGAGTGATAATACGCAATTGTTCACACTTTTGAGTAAAGTGCCATTTCTTTATATTATTTCGTGTTAAAAGTAATATACTTGGTTTTCCGTTTTACGACGTATATACCATAGTAAGATGCTATGTCCAAAGAGTGCTTCAGACTCGTCTTTTTTTCATTGTAAACATACGCTCACTGCACCAATAATCCCGTGTTAATTATTATTGTTATCATCATTTTTAATGTTATTATTATTATTGTTATTATTATTATCTTTATTATTATTATTATTTTTATTACTATACATTGTATGTATTAAGCGCTATATAAAAGCTGAATATTATTATTATTATTATTATTGTTTATTTACAATTATATTTGTTTATTAATTTGATATATTTATTATTATCATTATTATTATTATTATTATTAATAATAATAATGTTATTATTAATCATGATATATATAATTTTGTTTTTTTTTGGGGGGGAGAAGGGGCGGGGGGGGGGGGGGGTCTATTAGTTTAAAAATAAAATCCCAGTTAGGACGAACATTTCGGTTTGAACCGTCGCGTCGATCGAAGAACCACTGGTGGCGCTATTTCAATTGGAGAAATAGCTTTGCGGATAAGAAGAAGACAACAAAAATCGTAAATATGAGCGAGAGAGAGAGAGAGAGAGAGAGAGAGGGAGAGTAGGATCTACGTGTCAGTATCAAGACCTGGTCAGTATACATGGAGGGATCCGGGCTAACTCGGACCCGGGGACAACTCGGCCCAGATGCAAAAACGGTCATTTTTTGTCATTTTACCCTAACTCTAACCCTAACTCTAACCCTAACCCTAACCCTACCCCTAACCCTAACCCTAACCCTAACCCTAAACCTAACCCTAAACCTAAACATGCAAAAAATGACCGTTTTAGCATCTGGGCCGAGTTGTCCCCGGGTCCGAGTTAGCCCGACTCCACATGGAGGCCTTGATTGATATTATATTAAATCGAATCATCGAAATAATTAGATTATTGTGGAATTTATGGTACGTTTAGGACAACAAATAAAACAAAAAACAAGAACAGTTTGTAATCACGTTCTATTCGATGATTTGCGTGTTTTCCAAACATGCTAAAGTGAGCAGATTTAAATTGGAAATAATGCCAAAATATTCACTCCGTGACATTATTTTTTTCTCCAGGGTGCCCCGTTTGCCCTAAATTCCCTCTCTCCATTACTTCTTTTATCTCTGTCTAGCTCTCTGCATAATTTTCAAGAAGTGGCTATATAATATGGGCATGTCATTTGTCTGGTTCATGCACCTCTGTACACAATCATACATTCCTTTATTTGTTTACGATAACCATATTATAAGCCAGCATCCATGAATATGTGATGAATAACGGGATTAATGAGGGAATAGCAGAAAAGACATGTGTATGTATGTCGTATGTGTTGATGGTACCATGGACCTAGTAGGTCCATGATGGAACAGGGTTTATTTTTTTCTCACTTCACTTGTCCTACTCCGTCTCTCTATCTCTCCCTCTTTCTCTCTGCCTGCCTGCCTGTCTGTATTTCTGTCCCTCTTTCTCTCCCTCATCGATCCCCCTATATCTCTGTCTCACCCATCCCCCCCTCTCTCTCTCTCTCTCTCTCTCTCTCTCTCTCTCTCTCTCTCTCCCTCCCTCTCACACCCCTCTCTCTCTCTCTCTCACCCCCTCTCTCTCTCCTTGTGTATGTGTCTCTCTCTACATTGATTTATATATCTACCCCGCTTTCTCTCTCTCTCTCTCTCTCTCTCTCTCTCAATTTCTTTCTTTCTGCATCTATCTGCCCCCTCTCATCCTCTCTCACCTGCAATGTCTCTCCACCACTCTCCCCTCTTTCCCCTTCCCCCTCCCACTCGATATCCCCTCTCTTTCCCTCCAACACTCGACCCACCTCTCAGTCCATTTATACATTATAGGATTGTCCCACTCAACACAACAAATACAGTATTCATATGCAAATCATTTTTATTGTTTGCTCACACAATAGACAACTCCGCTGGAATTTTCTCCGGCTCTTTGCACACTTCACTGCGTTTCGTCATAATGAGTACAAATCCTGGCATTCAATAATATCTCGCACTGCTTCAACTTAACGTAGATATCTTATAACTTGTTCTTTATCTTGTATGGTACCAGCATTTATTCGAGGAAAAGCTGAGCACTTCTTCGGCATAGTACTACCTGATAAAATCTTATACGCACCTGTCGTCGAGAAAAGAAAGTGTGATTACAAGGACAAACAATTCTACATATGTCATACGAACTGTTGTTATTCATAATTATGCTGTTAATAATTGATCGCAGCAACAGGTGGGGTTCCTACATGACACCAATCTGATGAGGTGGGACCAGCAAATGAAATAGTATTTATATACTTGAATTACACTTGTGTATATTTTTCAGGTTGTGACGATAAGTGTCGAATATGGAGGAGGAATATGACGATGAAGATGATATTCGTAAGTATTATAATCATTTTTCTTTAAATCTTTGATTTGAATATCATCAATAATAGACTGATAAGAGTAATCAGTATGCAACAACAAATGTAAATCATATGAAAGAAATATGTTCGTATCCCAATATTTTGTGACGGAGTACCTGTTAATTATTTCCAAGTTCTATTGAACTTTCTTTTCAAATGTTGACAGGTAATAATTCGATTTGTATCTCCGTCCAATTAGATGCACGTATTAATGAACCCTTTGAGTTGCCTATAATGATGCATGAAATATAGGCTTAACTGTTATTGTTGTTCTCGTCGTTGCATCAAAATCCTCAACAAAGTGAGAAATAATATGAAATAGAATATTATACATTTACAAATAAAATTGCAAATCTATTCAATAAGATTATAAAAGCGAGATTTTAATTGTTTTAATGTAAAGTAAATATTTATGATAGAGATATGAAAAGTGCATCACACCCATCTAATCTCTTACTTCATAATTCTTGTATTAAAATGATGAGAGAGTTACATGTATACTGAACATGTTTAATTTAATGACAGATTGCAGTTCTGCTGTATTACTTGAATGGACATTCATCGTCATAAATGATTACAGTAAAAACAAAAATGTGCTTGTTTGTGAAATGTAAATTGTAATAAATCATATCATATCCTTTTTATCGACATGATCGATATGCTAATTTCCATATTGTTTGGAAAATAAAAACTGACCCAAATTCTACTCGTCTAATTTGAACATATTTACTTGAAAAACAATAGATGTGTGAAGCTCCTTAGAAATGTCAATCAATAGTACATAATTATGCAATTGCACTTGAGTATAATATATATATATAAGCAATAATGTATGTAAGGATTTTTTTAAAGCCTGTCTGCACTAGTTTGGCCAGGAGGGATTAGACATCCCTGCAAGGTCACTGAGGTGTTTATCTCATCAAATCAGCTCTCAATTAACATAAGTACCGCTTAGGCATTGGTTGTACAGAGGCGCAAGTAGCTACAAGTAGTGCAGTCCCGCATCAAACGTCATATACAGTCAAACCTGCTTTAGTGACCACCTTTCTATAAAGACCACCTGTCTACAAAGACCACATTTTGTGTTTCCCTTAAAAAAAATGGTGTCTCATTGAAACGTGTACTAAAAGAACCTGTACATAATGACCACATGCCTTTAAAGACCACTGTTTTTGTCCCTCTTAAGTGGTCTTTATAGACAGGTTTCACTGTACCTATGTCATACTTCCTTGTTTCATGTTCCTCCTTTCTTCCTCGTAGTTCTGCCGGTAGAGAAGCGGTTTCACGAGGCGTCTAGGACAGGGGACCTAGCGCTGGTGGACGCCCTGATTGCACAGAAAGTCAACGTGAACTGCATGGATGAAGTAAGATCCTCAAGCTTGTACATCTTAATTATCATTATCAAGTTGGTGAAAGAGAATGGGTGATTGCATGTTGACTGGTGAAAACGGTGATTTTTATAGTGTTATTAGTGAGATGATGTTATGAACCTAGTAGTGTGGGGGGGGGGGGCTGCGGTGGAAGTAACTGTGGCGATATTTTTTGCTGGTGCTAGTGATCTAGGTTAATCGAGCTATTGTGATGATGATGATGATGAAGGTGATGATAATAATAGTGGGTTCTTGTATAGCTCTCATGTCTGTCAGACTTGATGATGACAATTATTACCCCAGCTTTAGCTCTAGCATTTCAAAGATTTAATACCTGCCAGGTACCCATTTACCTCACCTGGGTCGAGTGTGATGATGATGATGATGTGATGCTGATGATGATAATGCATTGTGGTGGTGGTGTCATTGCTGGAGCTTATGGACCATATAGGTTTCATGGAAGTGATAATGGATGGAGAATGGAGAACACTATCTCTCTCTCTCTCCCGCTCTCTCTTTCATTCTGTTTTATTTTTATGCTTGAGAATCTCGATTGAATTAGCCTCATAGCTTATATATATCAATCATGTACGTACATCTAAAAAGTTTGTTAGTTAAACCTGTATAAAACTCAGATTGCACATATAATATTTACAGCAAATAATCTTGTTTATACAGAAAATAGGTAATAATATTACAAGCTATTTAAAAACTATAACCTACTATTTTTTTTCTTCAGCGGGATCGTACACCATTGCAGCTGGCAGCTGGACAAGGTCATACGGAGGTCATTGAATCGCTAACTGATGCTGATGCTAGAATAGATTTGGCAGATAAGGTAAGGAGGTAGCCTATAATCACGAACATAATAAATATCATGAATAAAAATAATTCCCATCATTTTCATTTTCCCGATCATTTACACCTTCATTATTGTTGACATTCTCGGCGCTCTCGTCGTCGTCCTCATGGTTCTCCTCCTCATTATCATCATCTGCAGCAGCACTCTCATCATTATCATCATTTTTCGCCGCCATCACCTCCTTATCAGCATCCGATTGATATAATTACATACTTCTGCATCCCAACAACCACAACCACCATCACCATCGTCGTTGTTGTCATCATCATCATCATCATCTAAATCATCATCGTTGATATCATCAAAGTTGTCATCATTATCATCATCATCATCATTGTCATCATTGTCATCCTCGTCATCATTGTGGTGATCATTAAAGTCATCATCATCATCATCATCCTCATCGTCCTCATCATCATCGTCATCATCATCATCATCTTCATCATCATCGTCATCATCATCACCATCATCATCATCATCATCATCATTATCATCATGATCATAAAAGTCACGATCCACATTGCATATTCTATCACGCCAGATCTACTCATATATATATACAGTGCGTCCCAGAAAAAACGAAACCGAGAAGTATCGATGTTCTATCATAACTTAATCACAACTATAATTAATGAATGATACATATTTGGAAAGCTTAGAGTCTCCTCTTTCATGTGATGCTACTCAGATGATGCATATTTCACGCATGAGTGATTAAAAGCAATTTGAAGGAAGGAAACCAAAAAGACATTTGGCGGGCGGTATCTGAATGTCGAAGAAAAATTCACATTTCTAAAAAGTTGAGTTTCTGCCCTTTCATATGACACCTTAATCAGGAAAAATGAGCAAGGAATGACAAAGTTCTGTTTGTTTAAAGTAGTGCTTGCATTTCCATAATTTTATTAAACGAATTCGTTTTCACTGGCTGCCTGCCGTATCAATAAACGAAATTAACAAAAGACTTAACTCCGTTTCGTTGACAATCAGCCGTAGACGAGAGTCTTCATGCATGGCTGATTGTCAACGAAACGGAGTTAAGTCTTTTGTCAAATCTGCTTTTTGCTACGGCAAGCACCCAGTGAAAACGAACTCGTTTGTTAAAATTATGAAAATGTAAGGGCTACTTTAAACAAACAGAACTTTGTTATTCCTCGCTCATTTTTCCTGCTTAAGGTGTCATAATGAAAGGGCAGGAACTCAACTTTCTAGAAATGTGAATTTTTCTTCGAAATTCAGATACCGCCCGCCAAATGTCTTTTTGGTTTCCTTCCTTCAAATTGCTTTTAATCACTCATGCGTGAAATATGCATCATCTGAGTAGCATCAACTGAAAGAGGAGACTCTAAGCTTTCCAAATATGTATCATTCATTAATTATGGTTGTGATTAAGTTATGATAAAACATCGATACTTCTCGGTTTCGTTTTTTCTGGGACGCACTGTATATATATATGCACGACTTTGTCTATTTTGCTTTCATGTTTTATTTCTCTAGTTCGGGATGAACGCCCTCTTGTGGGCGACGTGGTTTGGGAAGCACGAAGCGATGAAAGCACTTGTAAGATCAGGAGCCAACGTAAAGGCAGAAAATAAGGTTAGTTTACTTCTTTATCAACTCATGGAATTAATTTTAAAAACAATAATAATCTAGTGAAGTTTAAGCAACGTTAAATAATCACGCATTGCATTATAAACGTTTATGGTTTATTTAACCTATACCATGCCAAATATGCTCGTCAAATACAAGTATAACACACAACCATGATATTCTTTTCAGTTTATCATCTACATTGCTACTTATCACCAAGACAAATAAATACGTATCCGATGAGATATAAACATCATTCCATGCACACATTTTAGTCAGCGTTATGCGTTTTTGAAAACTGACGACTGGCTCCCCATGGAGTGGTGAATGTGCCCAAATTGTATGTGGGTGAGCCTTAAAATCCGATGACCGGGGTTACCGTTTTGTAAAACGCTTTGATATACCATTATCAGGAAGATTATCATTTTTACTACAACATTGCATAACCATACAGCAAGGGATGAATATCGTCCACTGTGCAGCATCGCGAGGTCATCGTAACGTCCTGGAGTACATCGTACGCGAACTCCTCGACGAAGACCCGATGGACAGCGACTACGAAGAGGATGACGGTGGAGGAATCAGTCTCAATGCCGTGTCGGGAAAGGTAAGATAATCTTCACATTTTATCGTAATGTCAAAAACTGGAAAACCTGTAGAAAACTCTATCTCAAGAGTAACCCTACTGCTAAAAACTGAAGAAGTTATTTACCAGTAATATGAAACATATCACATTTAGAGGGGGGGGGGATTGATGTGTCCGTGTATCCATTTAAAATTTCTGTGTTCTCATATGATGTAAGATATTGGAAGTAAATTCGATAAAACTATACCTAAATAATAGGTAATAATAATTACATATTCGTATTGGATGAATTGTCATATGTTCCATTTATGCTTTGTCAAACTTACGTATCGAGTTTAACGTTTTCATGATTTCGCTGCTTTACTACTATGTCCATTAATTAGCTAAAAAAGCCACTTGCAGTATGCCCTGCTGACAAATTAACTTTCTTAACATTTTTATCAATTAGCTTATGTCAATGTGGGAAAAATGAAAATCTCCCTGTTTAAATTATCGTACATAGCCTATTCATGTTTGTCACGTATTATAAAGCAATACGCTGTAACAAAATAATTTCAGCAATTATGTATTTCTGTAAACATGTAAACATATATTTTCACGATATCAATATAGCAAAATATTTCCGTCTAAACTATCTTGCAATAGTAGAAAGAGTATTAAATGCGGGTAAAGTAGTACATAATCTTGATCAAAAAACTTTCTGGCTCTATTTATAGAATAATAATTTTCCTTTTCTAAAATATATGCATTCAATAGAAACGTACTATTTACTGCCGGATTTGTAAACACGATACAATTTCATGTCGCTTACGATATATCACTGTCTGAATTATATACCATATAGGTAGAGATATCCTATTTAGTTTGCGTATCTCGATCCAAACTATTACTGTGTCACTCTCTATAGCTTATTATTTCCCTGTCTAAACTTTATGCCATATCAGTGTAAACATGTATACTTTCGCGTATCATCAAGTAATTTCGACCCAACCTTTTTTTCTGTCAGCTATCTTTACCTTAACATGACTCTAATATCTGATTAATCTCTGTTAATATTTCAAACCAGTTGATCTCTAATCCTCGTTGGATCTTCCATCTCTTGAAGACTTTTGACTGGAGTTTTGTGTGTGAGAAGTCCCTTATTCTTTGCGACTTATGATTCTAATATTTCTTGCGTTGACGCTAGCAGCAAAATAAAAAAGAGGATTAGCATCTTCATGACTGTTCTAAAAATAATGATCAAACTGTATTTAGAATGCAATTGCGATATTAATAAAATACTTCTGTACAGGACGCTCATTATTATAGATTTTGTTTCTTCTAAAAACCAAACCTTTCAATGTCTCCCAAGATACAACAGAAATCAAATTTGTATCATTACCATGACGAATATTATGCTAGTGTTTCCCGATAATTCATTTAACTTCTCAATCATTTTGTCTTTCGCAACTGAAAACAGTGTAGAATATAACATGTTATTTCCAACTCCAGGATGACGGAAGTCGCTTTACCATTTTGAATGTGGGGAGCTATATTGTTCATAATTCAGCTTAAAGCCCCTCCAGATAAGACAAACAAAGAACTTTACATTATCAAGATTTTCACATTTTTTGACCACGCTTACGGTGTTTCACAATATTTTTTAGACCCCAAAAAAGGAAAGGAAAAGAAATTAATATAGGCTGAAAAGGTAATTTTCCAGTGTTTATTTTGAAACAATGTTTTAAAAAAATGAAAGGGAATGAAAGTGCTGCAAACAGAAAAATGTAAACAAATTCAAATGGGAGGGTCACACTCCTGTGGCCACGCCCCCGTTGTTATGCTTACACCGATTATGTAGATATAATATACACAATGTTGAGAAAACAAAAGTCATATTTGTATTAAACGAATAACTAGTATTATTGACAAATTTTACAAGACTGATTTGGAAGAGGCTAAGGAGAAATATCGTCAGGATCTTGCCAGGTTTCAAAAGCCCAAGGTAAGGCGCGGTGATATGGAATGTTTACTCCTCTTGATTCCCTCTCTTCCATTTGCATTTACCCTGTACGAAAATCTTGGGAAGAAAATCTTTCGGAAAATTCAAAACACTATAAAGCAATGATGAGAGGCTTCTTCTTACGTTTTCTGTTTTATTTTAGTTGTTCGTTTTATCATAGGTTTATCTATTCTTTTATCTTTCATTTGTTAAAAGAAAAAAAGAAGAAAAAAAGAAGGTATAAATGTCTGAGAGCGAAGATTTCGGACTCTCATCAATGTTTTGCGGGAGGTTTTTTTTTTCTTCTTGATTTTGGAAATCTCTTGCACGAAATGGGAACCCTCACCTTTATTTCTCATTTTCTTACCGGTCCGCTATAACGTCTGATAGACACATGTGGTGTTGGAATAATGACGAATGATTAGAAATGGCACTTTTTCTCAACAGGATATCGCGTCAGCATTAACTTCAAGTTTTTTCCCCGGAGTGGTATCTGTGCTTAAGAACATTAACAATAGGAGTGGGAGCCATGAAGACTTGTCAAGGTCTACGCCAAATAGGAATCGGGTAATGATCGGTCGGTGATCGGTAGTCATTGGGTGTATCAGCGCTCCTCTAAAGGAGAAAAGAAATCAGGCAGTTTGGGGGTTTTGGTTTTGCTTCATTTCATGGTGATCGCTCCTATCTTCATCTTTCATGTCCCCCCCCCCCTTCCCTTTTTGTCATTATCTCTTTTTTGCCTTCCGCCCGCCGTTCGCAAGGGGGAGGGGGGGGGGGGTCATTATGTTCCTATGCTTCTACAGTATCATCTTCTTTCACGTTCCCCCTTTCCCTATACCTTTCTTTATCTCTATTTTGCCTCCCCCGTCGTTCGATTGGGGAGGGGGGTCATATTAATGATCATATGCGCCTTTCATTTTCTTTCACGTTCCCCCTTTCCCTTCCTTGCGTTCTCTCTATCTCTTTTTTTTTGGGGGGGGGGGAGGGGTCTTTATGATCCTTTATCCTATGGAGCTCCGTCAATGGTTATGAATATCATATTCAAGTGTTCTTCATAGGTTTGCATGATCAGGGAGATGAGTCAGGAAAACTTAACAGGTACATCAAGTGTGTACTCTTTCTAATGACTGGGGTATTGTTTCTTGGAGAGATGTGTAAGTTCTTAAAAGAACTGAAATCATATTTCTAAGGGAAAGCTATCGATGAGGAACAGAAATAATTGATAAAAATATATATGAATGTAAGTTCACATTCTTTTTTTGTAAGAGGCTTCACGTATTTGTTTAACAGGTAAGATCCCCATCATGTAGACATGCCATTCATTCAAATTAAGGTCTTCAAAAATGCTTTTCGCCCTTGCTGCTTAGTGCTTTATTGCTTGGTGTTGTTGCTATTACTGCAAAAGAGGAATATATCTATTTGTTTCGCATTTATTGTATCATTACTTGTGGTTGTGTAAAATCACATTTGTAGTGGCGTTAAGGGGCCACTGGATGTCGGGGGAGGCGGGGGGGGGGGTGTACGAATCCTTCTCTAAGTGGATACAATGCGACGCGAGGAAGCACGGCAACCAGGCGGCACGAAGAAGGGGGGGGGGGGGGGGGTAAAGGAGAAGTGGTACATTTAGCATATTTCATTCCTTGCCCCTCTTCTGTAGTTTATCATGTCAATGTTTCTTTCTCTCTTTACCTTATACAAATATTTTTTGCTTTGCAATTTGATGGAGGGGATGGGTGTACTTTCCCTTGCACCTACACTATTGCTCATGTCTATTTCGATTTTGATATATGTTAAATGCCCAAATTTGATAAATATACTTCATTTACTTAATACTGTTATCAAATTTGACCTCATACAATGATTTATTGTGCTACTTGTACATCTTTGTTAGATTCTTAGATTTAAACCAATGCATGCTCTTGCTCGCTACCTTGTAATTGAGATTTACTATTCGTAGTTGCTTGATAATGGAATTTCTATGCTTTTGCTGAACAAAATAAAAATGCATAATTTATTTTTAATCTTTCGCATCATAATTATGTCATGCTTGTATGTCACTTATCAATTATGCGATATATGGGATGCTTGGGTACTATAATGTCTAGTACACTGCCATATTTTCACAGGAATATATTTGCAATATCGATATTGACCGTATGTTGGAATCTGCCAAAGCTGTAAATGATGTACTGTCATTTTGATATCATGTGTTATTTTGATATCATGTATTACGTGATTTGATTTTAAGGGCAATATATCATTTGATGACCCAATATGTCACATAATCATGAATGACATTGAAGGCTCTCTTCTAGAAATGTCGTCGAGTCCGGCCTAGATGGCATATTTTAGTGGTCCTGGGAGTGTTTCACAAAGATCCTAAGTTGAACTGAACTCTAAGTTCAGTAAGTTGGACTTAACAATTATGGAAAGCCGTAAGCATCTTTGAAAATATTTTGTAAAAGTCATTTCAAAAGGCATAACATGTTGATTCAAATCATCCATCTTTTCTGACGTCAACAAAATATAATGTTCTTGATGTGGAATTTATGAAAAGTCTAAAATACTTCAATTTTTGCTTTTGAATATATTTTATTTTAAGGCTACAAATGGCTCTCCATAATTTTCAAGTCCAACTTAGAGTTAAGTTTGACTTAGGATCTTTGTGAAACACCCCCAGGTCTCGGCATCGGCCCGAATCACGAGCACAAATCCCCCAATTGAAAGTAATATTTGTGACTTGGAACTGGCGGCCTCGTCTAAATCACCCGGTTACAAACAATCAGGGACACATTTCCCTGGTATCATGGTTTATTGATTGGTAACAAATTTGAACTGTTTCGCCAAACAAAGTGCCAAAATCGTGCAAAAGACCAGTTATTTTTGAAGTGTCAATATATGGTACTGAAGACGCTCTCTCCGATCAACAGACTGTTTAGAGGCTAGATAAAACCAACAAGTTATAACTATATTATATTATTTCCTTGTTAGCCTGCTGTCAAATTAGTCATGTTAAATTCAGTTTTTCAAATTATAAGACACTTTGTTGTGGAAATTATGAGTTTTGCGTGTACTGAGGTTATATATAATGGTTTATTTTCTTGAGTATACAATAGTAGGTTTTAAGTGTATTCTTTGCAGTATGTTAATTGCACGTTTTCAATTGTTCTTCCCCTTTCTTGCCGTGACCATCTTAACCTAACACTTCACCACACACTAACTTTCAACGCATATTTGCATGGACAATAATGACTTTAATATTTGCCGTGACGTCATCACCATCATCAACATGATTAAAAAAATTATCTAACATCACCATCTCTATACCACTCCTCTTTGATGTAATTATATTTTTCATGTATTGTTGCATGGTAATTTTCTCACCACGCCCATCGTAAACAACCATTTTGTTTTCGTAATGTGTCGTGTACCGTTCCATCATAATACAAAAATAATCCACGACTTCATTCGAAACATTCGCCTAAATATCATGGAATACAATATCGTGGTTTATAACATCTTTGTATACAACAATGTAATGATGCACGACATGACGGAATACAACTTCATTTAATTCAACTTCATTGAACAAACATCATGTGAAACATTATCACGGTATACATCTTCATGATAAACAATAATTGTGGTACACATATACAACAACATGCTATGTAACAACTTGGTACACATTGACACCATGGTATGCAACATCACGATGTGCAAAATCATGGTATACAACATCATGGTATACGTAATCGTTAACAACATCATGGTAAACGACCTTATAAAAAAACTCCATGGTACACATTGGTGGTATACAACATAATGGTACACAACCTAATGGTATACAACATAATGGTTCACATCATTATGGTACACAACATTACATTGGTACATGGTTACCTAACTTCGCCATTTCACGGTGGACATTATGGTGGTTTAACTTATAAAAAAACAAGGTGACTGGCTTGTTTAGTGCAGCAGGCAACATGATGGGGAACCTAGGCAACATGGCCATGGGGAAACCGACAGAAGATCTGAAGAAGAAGACCAGAAGCGTCGATTCCTTCGCGGAGAAAAAAACAAATAAAGACGACGTAAGTTTTTCTAAAATTTGATTTCATTTCGTTAGATTTTGATTCAATTATTTATTTCTTTTGTTATTCAGTTTATTTTATAATTGAATACATATTACATAATAGAGGTGCGATGGCGACTATCAAGTCTGCTGTACATACATTTCAGTACATGGAGCATAAATTCACGTTGGACTAAGGTAATTATCGATCATTATGTGTTAAAACGTCGTCGGTTATAGGTCATAAATCTACTCTATGATCTTGCTTTGATTCTTTTTTTTTCGTTTGCTTTCAAATTATGGACAAAACAGGTTTCGTCATAATCAAAGATGCCAAAATTTCGTTCAGGCCAATAGTTTATATTACATTCATTACGAAAGTAGAGGATGCAATAAACCACATCTGATATTTTATGTCTGTGTTTATCATGTACTTTGTGTTTATTCTTTATTTCGTTATGTTTATTGCAGGACAGCAGTAAACATGTTTAATTCATAGAGTGTTTTCGTGTATAGAGAGTTTTGATTCAGAGAGTCTGCCTCTTTATTGTTCAGTTTAATCTTTTAGCTTTACACAGCTACTAAGTAAATTACGATGCCACTGAAGAAAACATAGGCTGCCAATGAGTGTAAATTTTAATTAATTCTATATGAAATACAAAATCATCTTTGAATAATTATGTCAAGTAACATTTTGTAATTACTTTTTTTAAATCAAAATCTATAGAATGGTAAGTATACACGTGTTGGTGTTTTGCGAGTTCAAGACACTTGTCTTTGTGTGACGTGACCCTTTTCACCCCATCCTCGTCATCTTTTCGTTTTATTTGTGTTTTGTTGAAATGCTGTGAAGTTTTAAAAATATGTTAATAAATGTTTGGAGAGAGAGCGAGAGAGATAGATAGAGAGAGAGAGAGAGAGAGAGATAGACTGGGACTTAACATTTTATTTTCAAAAGGTAGGTCCATGCATGAAAAGTCTCATCCTATCTTCCCCCCTTTTAAAGATAGTTGAAACTGGGAACCATCCCAATGGTTCTTATATGTCTATTAATTAGCAAAGTTTATGAAACCGCAAGGAATTTATCACGAAGATTGTGGTGAAAATGTTTTGCATCATTATGTATCTTTTTGAGGAGTTTGGGATTGTGGAACCCAAATTTGAGCTTCATTTAGATTACATTCTTCTTTTTAAATATACTACTATCAACACCCACCACCAGAGGTTGTTAAATCCAGACGAACTCGACCAAATTCGACGTCGGTCATCGCTGGCCGCGAACTGCCTCTCGAACAACGCGACGTCATCGGGCTGGTCGTTGATCGCGGCTCAAAGTGAGCTAAGTTCATCTAATCCAAACCTCTGCCGTCGCCTGAAAGAGTCTTCAGTGCAGGAACTGAGTGAGGCTTATGATTATTATAACAACTACACTCCAGAGCAACCGCGTGAGGAGTCGTTCTCACAGAGAATGGTCAGGAAAGGACGGTGGCAACCTGAAAAGGAACCGCATGAGAAGGAGAAGAAAAAGAAAAGGCGTCGGTCCGATTCCTTACTTGAAAAAAGATCAAAGGAGGTATACCGCATGCTTTGACGCGGTTGTTACCGGCATGTCGCTGTTTGTCGCTGTTTTGACCGGGTCTTCGTTGTACGGATACAGTCGACGGGTTCATTTTGGTATTGCATGACGATTTGTTCTTTTGAAAAATGTAGCCGTGATGTCATCGTGTCAGGAATGTGTTATACTGTAGCATGTCGTCACATCAAATGATTGTTCCATCACATATGTCATCACCATAATTGTTGTTACATCCGTAGGCCTACAAAGCTAGTGGTAATGGTACAGTTCGGTTGTCCTAGAACATTGACACATGAGCGTAAAATGCAGATTATTAAGTCAATAACCTAAACAATTTAAATTTAAATTTAAATTCTGATTAAAAATTACTAGATTAAAAAGAAAAACATCTTTCTTGACTATAGAAAGAAATGCATTTAAAGCTATGTACACTCATTTAAGTGCATATAGAAAAATGGAAAAAAATATCTTCCTTCATTTAATCATTCTATTTCCCTGTTATGCAATTTACGGACTCAGTGTGTTTTCAATTGCGCTATTTACTATATTTCATGTTTAGCTTATTTGTTTATGCGTTGTGCTTCTATTGCATGATATCATTTATTCGTATAAGATGGTATTAGCATAATTTAAACATGTTTTCCTTGCCGAATTCAATGTCAACTTGTAGTGCGTATCGTACAATGCATTTATATTGTTTGAGAGATCATTGTATTGCATATAATTGTTCTTTAGCATGTTGTGTCGTAGATATTTGAAGGTTTGTGCGATCAATATAGCTGTAACTATGAACACATATTTAGCATCTTTCGCTAAAATAATCATGCCTGTATCAGTTTTTCTTATATACTGCATTATAAATATTTATTTGATTGAAGAAACACTACTTACATTTGTGTATAATTGATATATAAAGGCCTTCTAAAAGAAAGCTGTAAATGAATAAATGACATTATACAGACTAGCACCTTCCTTTAGTAAAATGAGTTATTTCTCATTTTTAGTCTTAATCATAAGGAACTGTAATTCCAAATGACTTGCAATTTTTCGTTATGTAATATTGACAAAATGTAACAATTCAAGTAGGGTATAAAGTTTGTGATGCAGTGATATATTTGCATTATGAGATTTCCAACAATCCCCCGATATAATACGTTTAATTATACATGTGTTACATATCCATTTATCAATCAATCAATCGTTTTCCATATTGCTGTTGACCAAAATATAATAAATAATTTAGGATCGTAATACTCTTGTGTATAGAAGGCATAGCCACAATACATATTTATAACAATTAGAGGCACGGTTGGTTTTTATATGAAAGTGTTTTACTTACATGTATGCGTACATTGTCCTATAATATCCTACAATGAGTAAACATGAATTTCGTTAATTCGATACTGTAATTACTATGACTCTAATTCAACCATTCTTTTTTATTTGTATGCATTATCAAGGGTGGTAAATCTCCTCTTCACGTAGCGGCTGAGCACGGCCAAGTCTCAGCACTCGAGTACCTCGCTAAAGTTAAATGCAATAAGTTTGCAAGAACAAACGTAAGTATACACTATACATCATTCCATTTTCTTATCTTTAGATTGAAATTAATCACTGTTTCGGCATATTTTCTTAAAAATGTCAGTAGGTGTGATTTCTATATACTTTCTTTATCTTAATGAAATTTTTCACAAATTAAGACTGATCAATAATAGAAACGATTGGCCTTATGCTTTAGTTGTTTGTGTAATCTGACGTACTTTATGAATGCATGCAATTTAATACAGCCATAACATGAAAATTAAATTACCTTAAGAAAGAAAAAAAAAATCATTGAGTTTACTTTAATTCAATCACTTGAATTACACGACGATTCTGACAATTATTGACACCAACTAGGGTAATATTTTTTCCTTTCGAATTATATTATAATAAAACAAAACTACGGTAAATTTTTTTTTTTATACTGTTCACAATTTAAATAAATAATTTATTATAAGCATTTAGTTCAAGCTCAGTAGCGTTTGATATTTCTCTCTCAACAAACAGGATGGTTCTACATCACTCCATCTAGCGGCGGGGAATGGTCATGTTGACATGGTCTCCACACTCCTCGAGTATGAACTGGAGATTAACATTAGAAATGAGGTACGTTGTATAACAAAGATCATTCGTTGGGTTTTGTAATTATCTTCTGTTTTATGGTATATTTTTAAAACTGGTCGGAAAACATCCAAGAGTTATAATGTAGGTTTTCTAATCTATCATACGGTTATATGCTTGTTTCTCCCTGTCCACACACAACTTAGTTTTTGATAGCTGTAATTAGGGTTGAGCCAATATATGCCTTTGTTTGCACTGTGAATGCCTAGCCTATACTCGTGTAACGAAACTGGCCTTCAGTCACAGGATAACAGTGAAACACATTGAATTTCGTTTTCATTAATATGATAAAATATGGACTGACTCAACTTGCATGCCGATATTTGTTTCATATCCGTTTCAGGAACTCTACGTCATCTTCAAAGTTTAAAAATATGTTGATTTAAAGATTATGCTCAACGGGCATGCATAATATTGTCCATTTATTATATGTCCGATTCATGAACTCTACGTTATCTCCATTTTTTCCTCCAAATATGTTGATTTAAGGATAAGTAAAATCACATAGGCGATGCTTATACAATTCAATGTGTTAATATCCCTTGAGTACAGGAAGGTAAAACACCTCTTCTTATGGCTGCCGAATCGGGTTATGCAAGCATCGTTGAGCTACTTCTATCTAAGGGAGCTGACGGTAATGCCCAAGCAAACGTAAGTTCATTAATATTCTATTCATTCATATTCCAGTCTGTCTGCCTGTCTGTCTGTCAATCATTTATTCAGACAATCAGTCAGTTAATCGACCTAATGATGCAATCGATCGATCATTAATTCAATCTATCAATCAATCAGTCAGCCAATTTATCAATCAGTTAATCTATCAATCAATCAGTCAGCCAATTTATCAATCAGTCAATTGATCAATCAATCAATCAATAAATAAATCAGTTACCCCAAAATTCAATTAATCCATTAATTAATCAATCAATGAATTAATCAAGCAAGCACTCATTTATCATTTCGAAATCGATTCCTACCACCATTTTCATTATAAGGCACTTAAATTACTTTTCTAAACATGATTTTATTTCAAACTTTATAGATACCGTTAATGATGTAATTGAATATGATGCTGTTTCCAGTTTCAATGTAGCTCCTCAGAGTATCAAGGAAACAATATAATAATATGACATGAAGGAAATGTGTGCATTAGACGACATTTGTGAGTGAGTTGAATTTAAGCTTGTTCTTATTTGCATCAACATGATTAAAGTTAATCTTGAGCTCTGGTATGGGCATCGAATGTCGAGAAAACATGGTTATAATTCAGTTTGGATTGTATATTCTGCAGTAGCTTGATTGTTTGAACCAGTAAAATAAAAAACAACCTCACAAAACTTTTTGATCACGTGGTGTCGGGGCTACTTACCTTGATTTCCATATCTTTCTACGCTCATTACTCAGCCCCTGTAAATTTTCTAACAAAATTGTTTGGCACATGTCATTTATTCGTAATCTTGAATATTCAGCGTAAATTTTGTTGGATTCTGTAAGAATTTATTTTTTATCAATATCATAACTCAAGCTTATCTTTAAGTGCGATTCGAGGCAACCATTCATTTTTGTGTGTGTACAAAGACAGGTTTCACGAACTCCTTGACTTTCAAACGTGATATTTCCAAATTGAATATCAGTAAATCAATCAATTCTGATCATGTAAACCGCCATGAAAACGATCCTTCTTACGCAAGCAATTATTATACATTATGTCATAAAAATGGCAACGGTGCTATATATTTATTTGTAATATCTATTTCTATTGCATGATCCGTGAACAGGAAAGAGCGGTAAGTAATATGGAACAGTTATAGATTATTGATGTTGGTGTGTGATGACTAACAAACTGGATGGCCTTGTGAGGTTGGGTAGCAGAAATCAACCAGGAAAAATATGTTTATTGAACATCACCCGACACAGTTCTTCATAATTGAAGGGAACCATATTACCACACTATATAAGAGTTCACATGCACGTTTCAGTTACACGCACTTCATGCAGCCTTAACCTGGTCTTGTTTGCTGACCCAACAAAGCAACAGTTGGTGTTTTAAACCGAGTTAGATCATGGACTGTAGTAGGTCCGCGGTTAGATGGTGCGATGACACTGCCAGTATCTGTTATATAGCGCCATCTGTTGTTTTTACAGTTTACCACGACCATGTCACTATTCCGCACGAAACTCATCGCACATTATTTTATTTCAATAATCATTCATCTAATAGCTGGCCGCACCAAGCACACAATTTAAGTGTTTATCCCCCAAATGATACAATAATGATTTTGGGAGATTTACACTCCGATATTTGTATCATCATAACCAGGTATGATTTTCAGATAAAATAAAAGTAATCAATGTACATCAGCATGGTATCATGATTAAAGATAGAGTACCGAAATGTGACGTCATAATGATCAAGATGTCAAGGTTGGTGGTTCCCAACAATTTTGTGCCAAATAGTGACAGAACCGTCAAATACAGAATTTGTCCTGTTCCAGTCCGTTGCTTGAATGATTTCGCGGTGAACCTCATGCGCAGACTCTGTTGATTGGAAACAAAAACCAGGAGGATGAGTGAATATGTCGTTAGCACTTCGGTACTCCATAATGTAATAGTGGAATAGACAGTGCTGTTAAACAATGAAGGTTTGTTTGGCTCTTGTAGTTGATGTTTAGTGTTATAGTTGACAAACAAGCTATGACAAAGTGATATGCATAGTCCATGTACCCTTTTGCGACAGTCATTCCACATTTTCTGGTTCGGCTCAATAACTTTTGATTAAGAGCTTTAAAAAGATGCCAGATGCATGGACAAGGACAAACATTTCTGCTCTGCACACACTGCATTCATTTCTGTTTCATTGCTTTATTGCGTTTCATACAATCAATTTAAAAATGTGAAATAAGCTTTCGAATCCTTGAATTGACACAGGTTAAGAAATTCAAAATCATCGTTTTTTTTATATAAAAGTTGTTAAAATTAAAAACTTTTCGACAACATCCTCGATGTTACAATTACAATTGTTTTAACAATGTAGCAATAAAAGAGCATTTATTGTAGCCAATTTGAAGAACAATATGTGATCAATTTAGCTCTAAAAGTAGGTCCTTTCCTGCAAGGGTTAACTCTTCAAAAAGAATGCGCCGTGAAGAACGCCATTTCGTCTCCGTAAATGTAATCAAAAACGTCTTTACTAAACACACTTTTTATTGCCATAATAATAATACAATGGTCGGCGGCTTGCTGAGAAAGACGATATTTCGCTCTACATTTGTTTGATGTCTCCGTAAACAGTGATACTAGCAAAGACAATGGGTAGACGACAGTTCGTCAGTCTAGAACGGGGGCTTTATAATATAGACAGAGGCTGCTAACATTACAACAGCAAGAAACATGATGAAATGCGTTTACTAAAAAGCATCATACGTTTTGTGTTTGATCAAAATGTGTGTTGAAACACGGGAAAAAATTACTTTTGCCACTCTCTACCAATGAGAGCATTAGTAACATAGTAGGATGAGAAAAGTACTGGTTATGAAGATGATATAGTTTATGAATTCCGGTAAAATGTATAACAATACCTACAGAACTAGATCTGTAAATTGGAATTCCATCCGCTCTATGATATACATTCGCATCGGTGAATATCGATCAAAGTATGATACCACTGTAATATAAATCCAGATGTATTACATGTACTTCAGTTCGTCTCATATTTCAAGATTTCGCGTCAATTTGCTTGTAAAATAAGTGAATTAGAATAGATGAAATGAAAAGTTTAGTCTATCAATGAAATGCATTTTTAGCATAAGTCTGGTTTAAACAAAGTCGTTATCAACCATCTTGCAATCTAGCGCAGTATTTCTTCTGAAATTGTCATCGCGGTATTAGGTCATTCAGACATCCTACAGTTTCTTTGTCATAATGTTCATTATCACCCGATCCATAAGTAGGCGTTTTAAATCACCTGAATCCAGTTTGAAACGAATGTGGTGTTTTGAAATTTAGTATAAAGCTATTGAGAGAGCGTATGTCGTAGAAAATTGCAAGTAAAATGATGACAACTATTCCTAAAACATTTTATTTTGTCGACCGCCATGAAAACGATCTTTCTTACGCAAGCAATTATTATTCATTTGGTCATAAAAATGGCAACGGTGCTCCATATATATTCTATATATCTCATTTTGTAAACATTTATATCCATTATTATTTCGTAATTGCTCACATAACCTACTACTACTACTACTACTACATCTACTTCTACTACCAATACTACATTGTTCTACTACTACGACGTTTCACTACTACTACTAGACTACTACTACTAATACTAGTACTACTACTACTGCTACTACTACTAGACTACTACAACTACTACTACTGCTACTACTACTATACTACTACTACTACTATACTGTTTTCATAGCCTTACAATACCACACCTTTGATAAAGGCGTAACACTTACTCATAATACATGCATAACCCATATCTCCAGCGTTGAAAAGGGCACGTAAGATTATGAGCTTATTGGATAAAACTCTGTATCGCCATTTACATATTTTCTTCATTTGGGAGGAGAAATTTTATCTTTTCATATGATTTGCCAGTTATGATTATTTACGCCGTGTTTTCTTCCTTTGGGCGTTGTTTGAATAGTTTAAAGAGTATTAAAGCTTTTTCTTGGAATTCGTGTAGATCGAAATGTACCGAGTAGTAAGTAGAGGGGGAGGAGAAAGGAAAATGTCTTTTTTAAATAAAAAGAACGAAGAGAAAGAGAGAGAATTGAGTTCAGCACATATATATATATACAGGAGTACAATGTGTTGCTTCCTCAACACAGCACTCACTGTAAACAACAAATTGTTGTGTGTTATCAAGATTTGGCCAATTTAATGCCCAACTTTGGCATTGCCTCGCCAAATCATGACAACCTTTACTAGAAATTGACCCCCCCCCCCAACAAAAAAAAAGGGGGAAGTAAGAATATTTAATGAATCGCGAAATATGAAGGAGAATGTCTGGTCGAAATAACCAAATTAAATTTACCACTACAAGGTTTTATAACCAATAGAATGTCGTGAATACACAACTAGACGTGCCTTCATAACATTTTTTCCTTCCATATATTCTGCAATTTATTTTTAACTAACTGCCCCTCCTTTCCTTTTTCTTTGTGAGGTGTATTGTTTTTGTTCTTGTCGTTTTTGTTGGCATATCGTTAGTCTTAAATAAATTCGTTAAAAACAAATCTGTTCTCATCAACCTCCTCCTGTGAACATTCATCAGACTCTGAACAATTTTCATATTAACTTGTTGATTTTGAGAGCAGAATAAGAAGTGTCATTCGACAATGAATTTTCCCCCTTCTGGCCATAATTATCTCAAGATTGGTACACAGCACAGTATAATACAAGACGTGTCTTTGCAAAATCAGATCCAGATGTTAACTGCTACGATAGGAAAATTGAGAACAAACAAAACTGACTTTCCTCTTCGCCCCAGAAGTAAAAGAACCCGGGAATATGATATGTTTTCAGTATTGGTTAACAATAGTAATAACTGCAGCACGGAGATTATATTTTCGCGGTTGCATGGTTTTTAGTCTCTAGGGAATATTTTCTTCTTCTTCATTATGATGAGGCGAGTGAGGAAGTACAGTCGATTTATGACAAAAAAGGGAGGAAGAAATGAAAACCTAAGGTTTTTCATATTCTAGGGGGGGGGTAGATGAGATCGAGAGACAGTACGAGAATGTGTGTGGAGGAGTAAGGGAAATAAGGAGACAAATGGTAGAGAGAGAGAGAGAGAAAAGGATGAGAAACAATTCAAGGAAAGTTTGTGAGAGACTTTAAGAAAAAGAGATACAAAGATAAACGGTCTAGTCTAAAGCTTTGCTCTTTGGTTGTCAACACACTGTTTTTTTTTGGACAAACTCAATATGATCAATATTAACCATCCCCTCACGTACCGCTTAGAGTTCAATGTCTCCTTTTTAATGTTCAATAGTTGAAGATGGATGCGACGTCATGCCACGCATGTTTTATTGTTTTTCATAGCTCAACAAACAAGCAGCTTATCATTGTTAGTGGTTTCTTGACGTAGCCCTAGAACGTTTTTGATGCTGTATCCGTACTGTTTGACGTTAATTGGTTAGAGTTAATAATGTGTTATACTAACATTGACACCGATTTGGGTTTTAGAAGGATGATGCACTTTCTTCGTAAGACGTAGTATGCATGCACAAACTCTTGATTCAGCACACAGTATACAGGGGCCAGTTTCTCGAAACCGTCAGAAGTTTAAGTTCATGGACATCCCATTAAAACGCGTGTCAATTCTATAACACACGTTTCAATGGCATGTCTAAGAAGTTAGACTTATGATGGTTTCGAGAAACTGACCCCTGGGTCCTAACTTTCCGACCTGAGACTAACGCTTTCATAATCGCCTACCGTATGCAGCCTATATATCAAGGCATGTTGTTTTTGCTAGACCTGTTTACTATTAAATCTATGGATACCTTTTGAACAAAAGTTTCTCTTGACGAATAAAACGCGTTAACTTGCCCTCCATACCATAACAACTTATAGATTCCAATGCAAAGTGATTTCCATCCAAAGAGATGCTATAATGCTTAGGAGGTGAATAATTAGTTGGTAACGAAGGATTCAGGAGAGAAACATGCATACATGTTTAACTACATTAGTATTAAAACAGGGTCTATTTGGTTATTACCGCGCTTGTCATTCAATTCTAAATATTTACACCAATGTGAAGCTGTTTTGGGGTTGTCTCGGGACGCTGTACATGTTTAGTATCAAAGTCTGCGATGGGAGACTCGTTGAATGATGTGAAGTTGGAAAATTTCAAGCAAAGCACGGAGTTCTCATTTTGTAAAGTGAGATTAATTGCATCATTCTAGAAGTACGTGTGAGTACTACGTCGTGTAACTGAACAGTTTATTAACCCCAAAATGGTAATAAAGAACAGAAGCTAACAAAATTGTGAAGTATCTATGGCTATAATGGCAGCTCATTTTCGTCATAGGGGTATGAGGCCGATCCGGAGGCTGGGGGGGGGGGGGGGGGGGGGTGCATGGATGAAGTCCTCTAATTTTTAAAATTACTAACAGTCGCTTAACAATTTTTCGGTTAGCGGGTTGGTTCATCGTTTCTATGGTGCATCTTCATGCCGCATTGGCATTGTCTCTATAATAAATGTCAATACATTTGCTAGCTTGCTTTGCCATCTCGCAAAATTGAGAAACTGGGCAGTAGTAATTTGAGAAAAAGACGTTACCCATCGGCGATGTTGTGTCCTTACGCTTGTGTTCGTAAACAATAAATATTAGTTTTTATGTAATTATGCAATCATTATTTGTATGTACTTATATATTCAGTATTTATATAATTGTACAATCGGTAATTGTCTAATAATGTTATCAGTATTCATGTAATTACGTAATCAGTATTAATTTTGTAAAAATATGGAGATGAATCCAATTATACAAGCAGGAGCATAATTTGCGGACAGTATTTCACTTTTAATCAAAGGCTAAAACAATGTAATAATATTTTCTTCAACAGAAAAGCATGTCGGCAGCCCATTTTGCAGCGAAGAATGATCACCCCTCTGTCATCAAGGTCCTAGCCTCGAATAAGTGTAATCTCAACAGTAAGGCAATGGTAAGTGTTTCATACTGTATACGAGACCGGTTCCCACAATGATAAAGCCCACTCTACGCCACTAATAATAATAATAATGATAATAATGATAATGATAATAGTAATAACACTGATAATAGTAATTATAATGAAAGTAACAATAATAATAATATTAATAATAATGATAATAATAATAATGATGGTAACAATAGTAATAATAGTTGTAATAACAATAATATTAATCACAATGATAATTTACTATTACTACTATCGAAAATAGCTATGCTAAAAATAATAATAACGATAGTGGTAATGACAATGCTGATAATAATAATAATCATCATCATCATCATCACCACCATCACCATTACCATCATCATCATCTTCATCATCATAATATTGATAATATTAATAATGATAATAATTATAATAATAATAATAATAATAATAATTCAGAATGCCTCTTCCAATCCAAGATAACCTTGCGATAATGTTTTCATTTAGATGTAGATATGACAAAATTTGAACTCTTACGTTATCCCCCCTGATAAAAATGTGTTTCTTCTGTTTGACATTTTATATTTCTAGTACGAGAACACCCCTTTACACGTTGCCTCCACGCTTGGTCACATCGAGAGTGTAAAGACGCTTCTATCCTGTCGGTGTAAAGTCAATGTACTCAATGAGGTAAGTTGAATTAAATTGGATATTTATATTCTAAAGCTGTAAATCTGCATTTGATCGTTTTTCACCACCAGGACGCCTACCCTTGGCTTTACCTGAGCAATAACAGGATGTTCATCATTTTTAAAGCTCAATTAAGCATATAATCTCACCTTAGCTTTTACCTGTATATGGGACATAACTTGCTCTATATTAATCATTATGAGCTCATAGTTTGTGCATATCACACCTCAGTATTTTGATGTACCGAGTACTGGTATACAGACTTTACTTTTGAAGTTTACTTTTGAAGTATATGATTTGCAGCCCTATGTCTGCGCGCCTAACGTTGGACTTAAAATTGACAAAATAGTTATGTTATGTACCTCTAATGATTGGTCTGACAGTGTTCCTAATACTTTAAAGGTTAAATGTACCAATAATTCTATCAAATATAAAGCGAGAACAATGCAATTTTTAAAAAAGGCGACCTTCTTATTTTTACGCCCTAAAACAAACAATGTTTTTCCTATGTGTGCAATCGTTTATTTTACACGCACTTTTTGTACATGTATGTGAAAGATAGCATTTCGAGGCTTGTGAACAAAATAACTTAAATCAAACTTTATTCAATAGATTTTTACTCTTTTTTTTGTTGGTTGTTGTTGAATACGTATTTTGAGTTCGTTACGTGATCTATTTTATTAAAAGTGACGCGTATGCGCAGTCTTGAGCACTCTAGCCATGAATATATTTTCCTCCCACTAAAACTACTTGACGGGTGTTTCATCAAGCAGAGAGAGAACGATAATGAGGCAAACATGGGGTAAATCAAACAATCAATTTCGTGGGAATCAAGGCAAAACTTTACACTTAGGGTTTAGGAAAATAGACAAGATGGACATCCTAACGATGCAAAACACAGTTTCCTTTCAAGACTGATGAATCGCTTCTTCCCATAATAACCCCATGGCCTCCAAGGTCCATTAAGTAAGACGCCATTAGCACATTATTGAAGGGTTAACAACACGACTGAATGCCCTACCAATTACCCATCATTCCACATTTGATGTGACGTCACAATTGATTAGATGCGATACGCTTGCGTGCTAACGTGTTAGGAGGAAGTTATCGATAGCAGAGGCAGATAATTACATTTCCCGTGTTCAAATTGCCTTTGGTGCGCCGATTCCGTGTATGAGTGAGTCATATCTACTTGCTAGTTGAACCAGATCGATTATTCATGCTATTGCGACAATTTCTCTGAAGCAACATGAACAACGCACCTGAACATTATGCCTGATTTTCCAACGTCATTCATGAAACCGGTAATTTCTATCACAGTAAGTCCATGTCTTACGACCGACGATGACCTAAGGGTTATCATGTAGCTTTGTGAGAACTCCTTATTTTGGCGTCCAGGGACGTCCAGGGTTTCTCACATTCGTGTCGCCAAAATCTTTGACAACTTTAAGAAACCTCAAATCTCTGACCGGCCCTTTTAAGGATAGGAATATTAGGGAAGGACGCCACCACTGTGACCAGTTTTACCACCATTTTTTTTTTGCAGTAGGGAGGGACGACCATTTCCGCCCCTGGGTCTGCCATGTTGTACATGTATGTCACTGCCTTGAGTTTATCGCATGGTAAACTTTAATAGTCATTGTAGTCCTAGTAATGAATGATGGTGGTAATAACATAAAACAACAATGATATGTGTTCCGAATGGTGATATAATTATACAGAATATTAGTTGATATTGTCCATTACATATTGTGTCATAATTTGATATTCCCACCGGAAATATTGGGAATAAATAATAATTCAGTCTTCTGTTCTTTGTTGGTGCATATCTACACATCGAAGGTTTAAAAGAGGTCAAATTTGTGGATAATTTGATAAAGGGGTAATTGTCCTAGAACAAGTTTGTAACCATGTATTTTCGAATGTGTTCCCATGGCTACTTTTTAGATTGAAATAAATATTTACAAATTAGAATGGACATCAGTCATTACTGTAAAAAAGTTCTCTCCATCTCTACGTACAGCATCTGTTGCTTTGGTGACCATGCCATTCCACAACTCTCTATTTCTACTTTCTAGCCTTGGCCATGAGCTCCCCACCCCTTTTGTCCTCTTCTCCCTTTTACCTCGACTTTTCCTGTCATTGCCAGATCCAAACCTTCTCTTTGTATCTCAACCTTTCTTACAAGTAATGTAAACTGAAATGGCAAAGGTAATAATGCTATGCTATAAATATATGACCAATTACCTTGTTGACATCATTATCGTAAGCCATGCACCACGCCTGGAGCTAAAATTTGACATTTGACACCTGTCTGACCCTCCGTATTTCTAAATAGAATTTAAACAGAAATATTGACTTGTAATACCTAAAATTAGTTGATGAATGAGGCATATACATCATGTAGTGTTATTGGAGATTACACTCTTAAAAAGACTGGGTAAAATTTGCCACGAGAATGATGATGTGTCCAACCAGTTTGGGGCATGCTATCCAAAACATATATGATAAGTGCCAAAGGAAAAAGGCTCTTGAGCTCAAAATGAAATTAATGATATTTTTTAATACGACAAAACGGGAGAGTTGTCTCAAGACTAGATTACAATCCATTTTTTCCTGCTTGACTTTGGTAATATTTGTCCATTTCGAAGTAATTATACTGTATTTTCTCTCTAACTGCAGTATAGATTATCCATAGTGGGCAACGGGAATGCACTAAGCTGGTTGAACACACAATTATTCGGCCTCCCCTCGCTGGGCAAATGTACACATGAATGAACCACCCTACTGTATTATACTCGGTTAGCTCCTTAAATGTAAGGGGTGTTACAGAAGTCCAAATTTCATATTTTATGCAATATAATCATGCAATAAGCGTTGATTTCCTATCATATTTAAATTTTCGGTCATATCATTTTCCATT
Source organism: Strongylocentrotus droebachiensis (assembly GCA_035222895.1). Lineage (NCBI taxonomy): Eukaryota > Metazoa > Echinodermata > Echinoidea > Camarodonta > Strongylocentrotidae > Strongylocentrotus > Strongylocentrotus droebachiensis. The sequence continues at coordinate 90,738 of JAVYIG010002689.1, read as the reverse complement.
CGGATGTGCCTAGTTTTCAATCATACGGGCATATTAGAAATGCCCAACAAGAACGCGAACAAAGATTTAAAAAGATAAACAAGTCGGTCGTTTTTTTCTTTAAGAATTCAAGACCTCCTTCACTATCGCTATTACAGTAGAAACATGATGGCTTCATCCAACCAATGTACATATATTTGAACGAGACATGAGAGATTTCTTGTTCGTTACTTGCAGTACAGTCCACCGTACTGTTTATTTCGTACTATTGAGGTGCTTTGCAGATGTATATACAATTATAAAAGAACTGATTTTATTTCCTCTCTCTCTAGAGTAAACAACAATCAAGGAAAGTTTATTTATCAATTTCTGCAAACATTTCGGATGATGAAGAAAGATTGACATTTGACATTATTTTGTCCATACTCTTTGTAATTTTACAGGCAGGCTATATCCAAGTAAACGAAATGTTCATTTCACCTCGCTTAAGAAATCAATCCTTGATTGGTACGCGATTAACTTTAACCCCCAAAACAAACAACTTGCTTTTTAGACTGCAAAAGAAAGCATATTTTTGGGCAAATTTGTTTGTGGGGCTCACGATTATATAGATTGGCAATATGCACGAGTCATATCTTTTTCAATAAAAGTACACTGGCTATCATAGATGTTGCATGATATCCATGATATGGCTATATTATACAGGTCTCTAGATTTCTTTTAAAGCGACCCATTGGATGGATTTCGTTATGTACAGTTTCTTTAAAGTTTTTCCGGGGCTATCCGTAGGCTATCAAGAAATCGATCAGACTAGATATTGCGCTCACAATAGCCTGTTAATGACACTGATGAATCGTGTAAGGTGATACGGAGATCATAGAAAGGTGTCTGAGGATTAACAATCCGTCATTTTGTTGACCACAAATCTTGTCCCCGGGCCACTGTGTCAAAAATATTGGCTGTGCTAGGTTCTTCTGGTTTTGAGAGATATACGTCTCCATTTATTACGTAAAACATTTATCCGCTTTAGAGCTTCTATTCTATTCTCTAACCTCTTGTCGCATTTTTCATCACCTTTATTTCTATTTTCGCCATCGCACTCCAAATATCAAATTGAAGTGGGCTTTTACTTAAACTATCAGGTCGTGGTGCGGCGCGGCTCAGCTCGGCATTAAATCTTTCCTTGAGTATCTTGAAAGCCTGAAATCGGGAAGATCGTCTCGAGGGGGACCCTTTTTCAAAATCCCCCGATAAAACATTTGAAAACCCCATAGAAAGAATTGTGGCTAATTTCCGTCAGCGCGCCGAACAACGACCCGGCTGTTTAGTAAAAGCCCAATACTGAAATCTTTTCTACACCAAAGAAACTGATTAGAGCTCCACTACCATGAACACGACTAGCATCAACATCTCTTCTGCAACACAAACACATTAGTTGCTATCATCAAAACACAAGCAGCATTACGTCACAGGGACAACCAAAACTTCACGACCGCCATGACCATCGTCATTATTTGTATACAACGATTCAAGGCCTTTTATCGCATCTTCTATGAGACGTCCGCTCTTCTTTTAAACCTATGAATAATTCTTTCAAAAAGGAACATAATATCTTCACCATCCCTACCACCACTACTAGCACCACAACTACCGCCAACAACACTATCCCACCATTATCAACATAACAAAATAACTTCCACCAACAACTACATCGCCATTCAAACCATTTCCATCACCACCACTACAACAACAATCGCTGCGACAACCACACTCTTCACCAACAACACCTTAATGGTCCCCTCCATTCCGCAACCTTACTACCAAACTTACACTCCTTGTAAAATAAAGTAATCTATCACTGAACTATACTCAACACAACTATCATGTATTTTGTATTTATTAGAAAATCAGAAAATTTCATTCACGTGGTATATATATCAATATGTTAACGTGAGCATAATAATGACAAATATGGTAACATCATATTAAAGATACGTGAAAATGATTAAGTTAATTGAATAAGCATGTATACTAATGCATTACTGACTATGAAACCTTTGTCTTGTCTGTTATCATTGTAGTGTAATATTCAGTTATTTTAGTGCTGCTGTTCCTTTTTCCGGGGGGGGGGGGCATACGGGCCCATAAGCCAAAACAGTTTTTGCTGTTAAAATATGAAACGGAATATATCACAAATATCAAAAAAGAAAGAAAGGTACTGATTATATAATTTTCTTTCTGCAGAAAAGAAGATCGGCCCTTCACGAGGCGACTGAAAACGGACAAGCAGATATCGTGGAACTTCTACTCGTGGCTGGAATTAATGTGCAAATACAAGAGAAGGTAAGAAAAACGGCGTTTCTATACAAATTACGATGTCTTCACTTGACAGAAGTACGAGACATAATTAATGGTCATATTTTAATGCATATAATTATATGAATGTCGTTCATGACATAAAAAGAAGCACAGGTGATTAAAATAATATTTTTGACTATTTAGGAGCGTTCAAACAGTAAGTATCAAAGCGCCTACATAATCACATAATTTAAAGAGAAAAATAAAAATACACGGTTCTTAAAATACGTACATCACATTATATCGCTGAGGGAGGAAGTATATTTAATGGGATTTTCCTGATGGAAAGTAATATAATTTGAAGAGTAACATAAAATACACAGACTCATAAAATGCGTACATCACATTATATCACGGAGGGAGGAATTATATATTATGGAATTTCCCTGATGGAAATACGATGCCGTCTCGAATGTTTTCGAAGCAGATTACAACTTAATGAACATTGATTCCAGTCCGGATGTAGGTATATATTTCATTTTATTCAAGATGATAAGTTCGGAAAATTTGCTGTTTTCTTAAGTACTGAAAAAACAACATTGTTTTCTGTTAAGATGATGTATATAAAAGTAAAGATATGTGCATGAATACAGCGCGGTAACGATACAAAATCCATCTCCGGTTAGTACAAATCATTACCGCGACATAAGCCAAGCCAATGTGATACGGTGCACAAGCATTCAAGGAATTTCTCCCTACCAGACCTGAACGGTAAATGCTGAGAGAGGATTCGAACCGCGTACCGTTTTGATCCACAGTCCACTGGTTTAATACGCACACAATAACGCGACGTCTCTATGAAAGATACGAAAATTATACTCGCGCTGCATTAGTGTAAGACGAATAATATTAAATTGAATGCAATATAACAACATTTTATTCAAAACTAGGATACACAGGATCATAAGTAATGATTTCACAGTGTATTATCAATTAAAATGAGGATGATTAGTTTCATGTTTGTGTACCTGTTTGCTAAATCGTTGTTTCATTTGAAGACGTAAAGTATTTTGAAATTGATTATACTTTGTCTACCTCGTTTTACGGAGTGTTAGGATGTCGCATGGAAAATTCGTTAAATCTAGGGTATAATAGAAATTCAAAAACAAGTCGAGGGACAGGGTTTCATAAAATTGAAAAATCAATAGTCACGGAGAGAAATGTATATCTCAATCAAGCTTAGTAAGCGTGTCAAAGTATAGTTCATATCGATACATAAATAATAGTGCTGGAGCTATATGACAAATTCAATCGATTTCACCTCAAAAAAATGTGATGTCAAAAGGCGCAGGAAGCTGAAATTGGGACCCCCAAATGTATAATCTCATCTGACAACTGGCTACTGATATGACAAATTGAAGGGAATTTTGAGGGGGACAGAGTAAGAGAAAGAAAAGAGAGAGAGAGAGATAGAGAAGAGAGAGAGAGAGAGAGAGAGAGAGAGAGAGAGAGAAGGGGGGGGTGGAGGGGGTGTGGGCAGTTGTGGACGGCGAGAAAAAAGGTAGATAGATGACTGCATGACTCTAGCTATCAACTTAAACATCATCCAGGCAAATGCAAGGAGAATTAAACACCACCCCAAAAAATAAAAACATACTAACCAAATAAATATATATAGGCCTAGGAAATTGATCGGTTGAATAACTAAAACATGTTTGGCACTTTCACTAGGAATGCAAATATAACGTGGATGCAATGTTTTTGGTCATGTCGTAAAAAGTGTCAATTCAAATACTTTTGTCTACAAAAATGGATGTGTAAACGTTGGATGCACTCTTGACCCATATACTATGTACTGAAGCCTCTTATAACAAAGTAACATAGGTGATGTACACATGCTCAAAGAAAATAAGCAAAAACAACATTTGTGCCTCATACCATCATGACCATGTCTCAAAATCTACGATTTATAAAACGACACAAAAATGAAGTTCGTGTACCTGTCATTTTGTTAAACTCTCAGGATTTTAGATGAACCAGACATTTCACCCATGAGCATTGCTGCCCCATTTAATCGCAATCAGCAAACAAAATTTATAGTAGATTTCTGGCTGATGTGGGATTGGATTCCATAATGTGATTATTTCAAGGGCGCATGAAGGTGAATGAATGGGATAGATGGGGCCATATTTTGACTTTCATTAGAGATGACTTTTAAAGATAGAATAACGGTGTCGAAATTGTCCCTAATTCATCTACTAACAACTTAGATTTCTCCAATTGTGTTTGGGGATGGGTGCTAAAACGTGTAAACGAACATTTGTACACTGCTTTGATACGGTAAATATACGGCATTTGAGCGATTGAAGAAAAAAAACATCAACTAATGGCATTCCAGGAAATTTCCGTATTCTTGCATACATGTCCAAAAATCAATACCAAGAAAAGTTTTGCTCACAAATACAATATTACTTCATGAATATAAAAATAAATGTGTAATACGTTTATCATTGATATTTTGAATTTGGTGGTTAATCATAAAGCAATAGTTTAGAATTTTAAACAATTATTCTATATATAAACAGATATACATTTGTCATAAAATAATCAATAGAAGCAGCATTGGCAGCGAGACACAAATGTAAAAGGAATTGAGTGAATAATGCAAAAACAGCTGAAATAAAAAAAACCTTCTGGGAAAACTGCAACTATTTAAAGACGCCCGCGTCAGAAACCGAACTTGGTTTTCTTGATAAACACACCAAGCCACAGAGACTGGTTGATTGCATGCGCAAATAAGTGCGGGCGTCATGGACGTGTGTGTGGGTGGGAGTGTGTGCGCGAGTGCGTTCGTGGGCGCGTGTATATACCTGATCTAACCAAATTCGACATTCAATATTGTGTATTCAATGAGTCTCGTAAGACACCGTAAAAATTGCCTCCATAAGGTGTCGTTGATACCGAAAAACAATTACAGTTTCTATTTATCTTGCGAGACGTCATACAGATTGTATTGTCAATATGTTACCAAAGAGTTTCATATATTAATGAAATATATACAAAACTCAGAAACTGAAGGGATGGAGGAGAGAATATGTCACCCACACATTGTGTATTTAAGGACCTCAATGGACATACATTTTTAATAGCCTAAAGTCATCCTTACGTTTTCCAAGCTGAGTTATAAAACAAGAGAGAAAATGTTCTCTCCTCATAAAGTACAATCGATCGCTTCTTCAAAATATGTGAATTGATTTACATACAGCAATTAAATAAAAGTGATTGATAATATAATGGTGTACAATGTAGTATTTCATATCTCACGCCATGACGAATTATCGTTTTTAGTATTACAATCGAAGATTACCGGGTGAAATATTCATTTTGAAAAATTACTTATTTTATTCATATATTTAAAATCCCCCAATTGAGTTTAAGAATGGCACTCTGAACAGAACAAC